>JANHZU010004164.1:51978-63620 GCA_032468055.1 Acrochordus granulatus | reverse complement strand
CTTCATCTTGTTCCCTATTAAAAAGAGACATCACATAGTGAAGCTTGTTATCATTGCAGGCATCCAGGTGTTAGTGGTACAATTTGTCAATGGTTTACCCTGAGACGTCGCTTCAGGAACAGATTGAATCTCCTTCCAGACTTCTGGAATAACCAACAGGGAGTCAACATATGAGTACACTCTCCAAAAAAAAAAAAAAAAACCCTAACGCTGCAACTGCATATGATCAAGGGATGGAAATAACTTTTTCTTGGGCTGTTGGACAATTTTAAAATCTGAAGGAAAAAAGGATAGGCTATGCCGATGTAGATCAAGAAAAAAGTCTACAAACTGCTATCCTCCAGATATGTCAGAAATGAAATTGCCAGAACCTGCCATTGTGGAATGCAAAATGCTACTTTGGAATGCTTCAACACACCTGGAGGAAATCAGATTCAGGAATATCTCTCAATACCAGATTGAGTTCTAATATTCAGTATACTGTAGACACCCACAGCCTTCATTGAAGATGTACATTCATTGTTTTCATCACAATTTTGTATTTATTATTCATGGATAAATGCAAAGTTACCAGTGTGGATTCAACTGGTATAACAGCTTGAATGATTTTCTGCCCCAAGCATGGACAAATGTCTTTTCATTACAACTCATAGTTGTATTTAAAGAATTCCCAAGTTACTTATTACATCTTTATATAAAGATGTCTCTGATATAAGTTGGATTTTTAACTGATGAAAAAGTTTTATTTTCTAGAAACCAAATATTTGATAATCCATATAACAAAGAAACAATATTCAGAGCTATACAATAATGTTCTTGTTAGCAACATGGAGGAGTTGTATTCTCTAGAGCCAATTTCCATGTTTTTAGTGTTATGCTATAATGCAATGTTATGAGTCTGTCATCTTAGAGGGTTAGGAGTAGCTATAAACCTTATTTTTATTGCCAACCTTAGGTTTCATCAAAGTGTGATAATATTAAGTATTTGACCTTTCTTTATACATAAATCCAGAATAAAATATGAACCCTTAACATGCCCCTTGCTACATTTGTTAGTATTTAATGTAAATGGCTTTAAAACTCTGAGGGAAGATGAAGAATTCTGACCTACAAGGAGGAACTTGATCATGGATAGATCTCCACTCATCTCTCAACAATTTCCACAGCTGAATTATTTTAGGATGAGAAAAATCTGAAAAATGTGACCGGATGTGAATGTAGGCGTCTACATGCTCCCCTGCTGTTAGGAGATATGATTCATTTATTTGTTTTGCAAGGAAAAAAAGAGCAAAAAGAGAGAGCAAATGTTATTTCTTTCTCCAAGTGTATGTTGCCAGTATATTGCTGGAAGTAAGGTAGGGATTCTTCTGTACTCCAAATAATTTCATTCTCTGTAAATATTCTTGTTGATTTTAATGGGTTTTTTCTGTAAGCTTTGATGTGAGATGGGTGGCATATGAACTTAATAAATAAATCAACATGCATATTATTGCTAATTGCTACGCAGTTAGTATATAGTTATGAACAGAGTTACGAAAACCTAGCGTTCAGTATAACTGCAGAAGTAATATGCAGCATCCCAAGGATTTTAGATTCTCTTTTAAGAAAATTAGTGAAACATCCTGAAGCAAAATGTGCACGGTCAATACCAAGTGAAACCTCAGAACTGGACTTTCTAATATCTAATATCCTTTGTGCCTCTTCCATACGACAAAATGCCATTATATTATCTCTGAAATATAGCAGACTTGTCATTATCATAACAAAATATGCTTTTCTAGATTAGGATTCAAAATTGAATAAAAGTCTCAAATTATTAAATAAAATAAAAGATCACACATCACACATGTATATCCTATTATACTATTTACACACCCACACACACACAGTGAACAATGGAGAATTTTTATGCTGTTTTATCTCTGTTTTTTAGTTATTACAATATAGACCAGAAGAACATAAATTATATTTTTTCTCGATTATACTTTTGAAAAAAGCACTGCATAATTTAATCATTTTGCTACATAAAAAAGCTATACAAACCTTAATAAAAAGATTTTTACCCATCTTTCAAATATAGCTTCACACAGAGAGCACAAACCTAGATTAAATTGCTTTTAGGATTTACTTTCATTTTCTTTCAATATTATTATACTTTTTGCCATAAGGTATTTTAAGGTAGTAATAAAAAAAACCTCTGCTACCACATTAAAAGTATGAGTTATACAAAGGCAATGAAAGACCCATAGCAAAAGAAAAGCATATTAATAAAAGAAAAACATATTAATAGGATACTACTACCTGATGCAAGGAGGGAGCTGAAAGGGATAATATGTCAAAATTCCATTTAAATTACTTGTAAAAGAAAGATGTACATTTTAGGTGTACTTTCAGAATTTACTGAAGTAATATTATAATGAAAACAGAAGAGTTAGAGAAGAGTGAACTGTATTATACTTGCTTCAACTTTAGCTTTCAAATTATTTCACTCAGAATCTCCCCAGTTTTATCCATCTGTACAAGTTGCAGGGAAGTGATGTACAAATTGTTTCCTTATTTAGAAAGTGCAAACAATTTTTCACTGTAGAAATGAATGTGGTGTTTAGAAACAAGCCAAAGTTTTGTTAAAAAAGAGCCAAACCCTAAATATAAATTCATTCCAAAGCAAACCCAAACACTGAAAAGAAAAAAGAAAAGAAAAATAAAACCTTTCCAGTTTTCAGTATTAGGTAGAATTTTCAGAGATGTTTATTTTTTATCTAAAAGTGTACATTTAGTGATCTTTTTGAAAAATCCTCCAGTGATATATAATACTAGAGAATTAAAGATTTGGTGGGGCAATTAGTAGCATTTAAAAAAATGCAGAACTCTACACAACTGGTTTACTTAATCTTTAATCTTTCAGATATGATGGAACTATGTTTTCCATATACTGACTGGCAATTGTTCCAATTGCAGTCCAAATTTTCAGGTGATTGCCACACTGGGGATACCTGCCCTTATAATACCTGCCCTTTGACACATACATTTGCTACTTTGAAGGACCTTAGGAAAACTGGAAAAATCTTTTTTCCCCTCCTCTCTCTTTTCTTTTGCTGCATTTTGGCAAGCAGGAAAATAGTAGAACACAATACCATCCATGCAGGACTATATTAACCCCCTTCTCCGGTAGTGGCTTACCCCTTGAAGGTCAGAGATGAGCAATGTGGTCTCAGTGGTACTTAGGCCCTGCCAGTGGCATCATGGAAAAATATAATGCTGTTAGTGTGGTGCAAAGGCAGTAGGATGCTTATAAAAATGCAGCAACCATAAAGCTCTGTGAGTTTTTTTATGTTTCAAAACTGTGGTGAACAATTCCCAGTTTAATTCTGAAGAAAACAATAGATTAGTTAGGTCATTTGTCATCTTTTACTTGTTTAAACAAGATAGGTACCTACAAATAATTTATGTTTCATATGGATTTTGTCCACTTTGTCAAATATTTAGGATTATAATTTTTAAAGCTTTTTATGCAAATGTAAGGCATAATAATATATTTTGGATTCATTAAAAATACTGTCATGATATTTTAAGCTCTTAAAATATATTTATACGAATGTATTTCACTTAAATGTTCAATTTTTAGATCTAGCAGCCTTTTGAATGCAATCCATATTGCCATATAAAACAGAAATCTAATGCAAGAGGCCTCAAGAAGTCATTGCATTCAATATGATAAAGTTATTTACATAATTTAGTAGTAGTAAAGAGGTGCTGCTAAGCAGTTAAACATAACAAGTGAATTACATTGATATGTGATGGTGACACAGACAAAAAAGAAAACAAGTGCTTGGGGTATTAGTTTTAAATATGAATAGAGGAACTGAAATAATCCCCTAGATGTAGTAACTTCATGAACATGAACTGGGGAATGGCTAAACAGTTATTTAATAAAGGATGTTTTTCTAATGATCTTTAGCAAAACATTGAATTAGACTTACATTATTAGTTTGTAATTAACTTGAAAAATGCTTAAATAAATATCTCAATACTTCCATAAATTTCCTTAAAATAAATAAAGAATTTGCTGTAAAAGCAAAGTGGATGACTGTACATATGTGGCAATCCAGCAGAACTAATTTTAGCAAAGTATACCACTTACAATTATACCACAATAATGCCTATTATTCATAATAAATATTATGAATAATAGGCATTCTGCTTATTATATTTCCATAATTTATCTTACAGGCAATGTAAACCACTGCCATAAATTTGAATTAAAGAGCTAGGAATTTCTGATATTTTAACTTAATATTATAAATATATCCAACCTTTATAGCCAAAAGCCATCCAATCTTGTTCTCCACTTCTCACTGTCTTATCTTGATGTTCAACCTATCCACTTTATATTAAAGCCATTCAAATTTCCTTATTTGATTCAACCCATCTCATTGTCTATCCCAAACTCAAATATGTCAAGTCTACTTACTGCCATCTTTCTTTACGATCTTTCACTCCAAACTTCAATTTCTACCCATCACAATCTTCACTGCTTTGATTCCTTGCTCTATCCTGATCCTTTCCCCACCTCCCTTTTCTGTTCTTCCTTTACTCTTCTTCTACTTCTTTTACTTGCTATGAGCACTGACTTGTTTCCCTGTGCTATTTTCTCCCCAGCCCTTTTCTTTGGTAAATTACCCTCACTGATACATTCACCAGACACTTTTTCTTTCTGCTGTTCTTGATATCCAGAATATATTATTTAAAAACTTGCATGATCTCTGTGTTCTCTTAAGAAGTTTCAAGACAGTGAGTATGAAGTCTGGTGAGATTTTAGTTATTTTAAAAATCAATAATTATAAATAGTAAAAAGTATTTGTCTGTACAAAATCACACTGTGACTCCTAAGTCTGAAAAAAATTGCGAATCTCTGAATTAAGGAAACAAACTACATGTTTAAACAGGCTTCTTCATAAATACCATTCATTATGTTCGTTATTTATATACAAACACATATATAATCAGATGTTTTTAAAGTATTCCCACTTTCCTTTTTTGTCCAGATTTATATAAATGTTATTCTTTTATCTTTTGATTTGTTTTAGAATTATGTAATTTATATTATCATGTCATAACTCCTTCCATTCATTTATATCATTTCTCACAGCCCTGATTGCAAACTGTGAGCATAAGCAAGTGTGCAAAGTGAAGAAATTTCTATTAAATGGTTCCAAAATGAAACAGTAAATGTTAATCTCAGGGTATGCTGAAGGAATGTATACTATAGGAAATAGATGTATCTGGCTAATACGTTGATTAATGTCAGATAAATCAATGTATCTGGCTAATACATTGATTAATGTCAGAAAAGTTAAGCCTCTTCAAAAGTTTATCCCCATAAGAATATGGAATAAACTTATAAAGATAATCAGATCAAGCAATAAGACAGAACTATACTATTTTCAGCAAGTATTTTTCTCTTTTACTTATTTGCCTTCAAAATTGAATCAATTTTCTTTTCAAACTCTATGTAAAGTCATTGAGAAACTCATATCATACTTGCATTTCCATAGTTGGAAGTTCAGATTTGTTTAGATTGCTAAAGCAGTCCTACTTTTTAAAGTTGGGGAAAGTTAGAGTTGACACTGAGTTTTCAATGATATTTGCATGGGAAGAAGGCTAATACTACTACTATTATCTCACCAGCTTTTATAAGTGGAATTGTCTGAAATGGGAATTTCCACAGACAGGTATGAATACGAACTGAACACACAAGAACTAATTTCTCCATTGCCTTTAAAAGAAATACAAATTAATTTAACTCAAATTAATGGCAAGAATGGGAAAATGCGCATGAGAAATACACATTCCAAACTAAAAACAATACTTTCATTAGCAATCAAAATAAATGTAGAAAATAAATATTTCAAATGATTAGCAATGAAATAGCTAAACAATGTTACAGATTCTCTACTTTCATTAATGATGTACTTAAAGTAGGCCTTAGTACTTCAGAACTGATTCTGGGATAAAATTTAGAACCCTTATTGGATTATGGACACTTAGTACTGACAATTAATATGTTACTGTTTTTAATCAGATATATATGGACGATTTCTTTCTGACAGACCATGATGATAATAAAAAACACCATCAATGAACAACATCTGCCTAATCCAGATTCTTGGGAAGGACTCAATAGGTAGACAGAAATGCCAAATCCATCTAAATATCTGGCTGATGGTGCGATGAACCATAATAATAAAATTTATTTTAAAACATGTCTGCTCAATATGGTGTCCTCCAGATGTATTGGCTTGGAATTGAAGAACTGAAATCTTTTTTGAAAAGCACCAGATTGTGGATAGCTGCTTATCAGTGTGACAGTTTGCTTGCAACACTTTTAAATTCTGCGGGGCCACTACCAACATGAAGTCATAATCTTATTAGAAATTTATATTTAAATAGTATTTTTAAAATAAATTCTAATTTAAAAATATCAATTATGGTTTGAAAGGATAAAGATTGGCAATGTTTATCATTATGTTGAGTAACTTAGTGATAATATTAACCAATCTCATTTTATAAAGTCACTTATATCCATATAAAAGCTTACCTCAGAGTTGCCAGGAAATTCGGAATCTGTATTTGATGTAGTTTCAAACAAAGGTCCATTACTTTCTTCTCCTGAGCAAAATAAACAAAAAAAGTGTTTTTATTTACTTCTCACATTTCCCATTTTAAATATTGTCTTCATTTGTTTATGTAACACAAACAGAAATACACAAAAATCTTTCTTTTTAAATGATTAAAATACAAGCATCATTCAGTTCTGCAGCATCATTCAAATAACGCAATGTAAAATACTTGATTAAATTTTAGCCTGAAGATCCCAGTTTTCAAATCTTATGAAGCCTCAAAGATCTACATACTTGTCATCTTTCATCTATTTTATTTGATTGCTGTGAGATACCCAGAAAATTGGAAATTGGGCAGCATACAAGTTTAATCAATTAGTAATTAGAATTATTATTAATGGGGGTGCAGTGGCTGAGCAGTTAAGAACTGGGCATGTCAGCTGGAAGTTTGGCATCCCGACAGTTTGAGACCCAAGTGCGACTGCAAAATGGGGTGAGCTCTCATTACTTGCCCCAGCTCCTGCCAACCTAGCAGTTTGAAAGCATGAAAAAAATGCAAGTAGAAGGGAATGCAGGAAGGTCACAGTGTTCCATGTGCCTTGGTGTGCAGTCATGCCAGCCACATGACCATGGAAGCATCTTTGGACAATGATGGCTCTTCAGTTACGAAATGGACATGAGCACCAACCTAGAGTGGGACACAACTGGCAGGGAAACCTTTACATTTTATTATTATCAAAATGACTATGACAAATGTGCTAGGTTAATGTCCCTGGTAAAAATATTCTGCAACTAGAGTGCCATTACTCAGAAACCATTTTCCAAATAACCAATAACTACTTCACCTTTATGAGTGAAACAAATTATCCTCCAGTTATTCACTGGCAGAATAACTCTGCTTTCATTTCTGAAAATCAGTTGCAGATTTTAGCAGTTATATCCTATTAGTCCATAATAATGCACAAGAAGCAGTTTACAAGTGTCAATATGTAACAAAAGGAAAAATGAAATTCTTCGCCGACGATTTTGTTACATACACAGTGCCAGATCGTTTGTTTTTTTCCTGCTTAACAACCACTTGTTCAGTGACTGTTTCAACTTGTAATGGCAGTAAATGAGTGCCACTTATGACTGGTCTCACACTTACATAGGTCACAGCATCTCTATGGTCTTGTGAATGTGATCTGGGCGCTTTGTGCCTGGCTCAGAATTACGACATCATAGCATCCCATGATTGGCATTTGCAACCTTCTTTGTCAGTTTCCTATAACCAAAGTCAATGGGGAAGGTGGCAAGAAGTCTCAAACGGTGACCATGTGATGTCCTCACTTAACAACAGCATAGGATTGACTTAATGATGGCAACCAGAAGTCCCAGAATTTCTGTGGCAAAGCAGCATGGTCATGTGATGTCGCATGCTTAGTGACAAATTCTGGTACCATTGAAGGAGATTCTAGTGAAACTCATTCTGCTGCAGCCACTGAAGGCTAGTAGTGCTGAAAGCTAATATCAAAGGTCCCTTTAAACAGAAGGTAGGTTAAGGAGATTATTTAGCCTTGGCTGATGATGAGCATAAAATATATTAAATAGGTTAAGGAAGAAAACTCTTATAAGTTCTCTGTATTTATATTTAGAAATTCTCTTTCATCACCAGTGCAGCTTCATGAATGATTTCAACAGCATTTATTTTTATTTTAGATTACTCTCGGTTTGCTCTGTCAGCCAGACTTCTTCTTGTGGTTTAGTCGCTCAGTAAATAGTTGTTAATTTTAAAAGAATTACTGTGTCAAACTCTAAATATCTGAAGTTAGTTATTTCATATTGTTGAACTAACAATTGTTTCAAATATCCATAGCTAAATTTATATAGAAACTGTGCCAAGTTTTACTTCCAAATTTTAAGGGCTTAATTTCAAGTCAACTTTAAAGGGTAAGAGAGTTAAGGGCGGGTATGTGGGTACTGTGTCTCCAACCATAAAACACCCACAACTCTTTCATATATACACACACACACCTATCTTTCCTATGATGTAATTACATCACCAGACAGTCTCCTGATGCTTTCCAGATGACTGAGAAGCCAAGTTCCAGGTCCTGATATTGCTCACCAATCTGAGTAGTTCATAAAAACTAACAGTAAAAAAGGGGTTTTAAAACCTAATCAATATGGAAATAAACTTTGTTTTTGTTTTGTTGCTTACTGATATTTTCTATTGTTGTTTTCTCTTACCTATTAGCTTATTAGACATAACTTGTAAACTATTCGGATCTGGAAGAGGATACAAACTAAAGTACATTGTTATTAGTGGGATGGGAGCAGTTTTGAGCTAGGGAGTGGGGGTGTTAACTACAAATGTGGGCAATTTTTAATGGGCCATTTGAGAGATCACTGGACACCACTAACTCTCCGTAGACCACACTTTGAGAATCACTGCTTCAAAGCAATAGAGTAGGGGAACCTATAAAAAAAGCAAGACGTTCCTCTGGTGAATGGAATTTTTTTGTGAATACATTTATCAGCTTAGCAACCAAATGCAGATCAATTCAAGTGATCATTTTTCCTATAACAACCTATGGTTGTGAAAACTGGTCAATGAAAAAGTTAAGAAGAAAACTGACGTTCGAGCTGTGGTGTTGGTAGAAACTCCTGCACATTTCATGGACACAAAGCTGATGAACAAGTAAGCGCTAGAATATTAAACCAGACACACCCCTAGTCATTATTTTGGTCATGTCAAGCGATCAAGCTTATTAGAAAAAAAATATTATGCTTAGAATGCTTTGTGGCAAGAGAAAACCAAATCACCAAAGAACGTGGTGGTCACGCTCCATCAAAGAAGATACGGGCTGGAGCATATTGTAACTGAAAGAAGTGCTCTGGATCGAAAAGCATGGTGAAATTTGGCTCACAGGATCGCTTATACTCAGACATGAATGAACAGCTGATCATCATCATCATCACATTTATCTATTTATTAATCAAATATGTATAGCCACCATCTTACTGAAAATTATTCTGGCACATGACAATCAGATAAAAACCACAAATAGGAAAACAACAGATATAAAACATATAGAAATAAATAGCATAACAGACAAACTTGCTTTTTTTCAACCTTAGGTGATAAGAAGATAAAACAGGACACCTTAGCAATAGAGCCATCTAAGCAAATTTCTGGTTTCCTGGGAGCCCCAGGCCTGTTAACAGGTTTTGGTAGTCTCCCAAAATGACAAAAGGATGAAGACTGAGGAAGCTGCTTGATTAAGCAGTGAAACATCTCAAACCAAAAAGAAAAGAAGTCCAGTTGCCATGACTCAATCTTCAGACAAATCCATCTGGATGAGTGAGAGTCTTTATTGACAAAAGGGATGGAGCTAATCTAATTTGGAGTGGGGAGGGAGACTGTTACATAAGATGGGCAACCACAGCAGAGAACATATCTTCTGGGACCCACCAAATGTAAATCCCTAGCTGATGGTACCAATAGCAAGCCCTCTTTGCCAGATCTAATGGGGTAGGCTGAAATAACTGGAGAGAGGCATCCCTCAGATAGCCTGGACCCATACCATAAAGGGTTTTAAAGGTCATAAATATGAAGATACCAGCATCTTCAGAAGCAAACCAGCAACCAATGCAGATCATGGATCCCAGAAGCAACATGTGCTGTTCTCGGAGCACACATAATTGCCTGCACAGCTGCATTCTGTACCAGCTAAAGCTTCCAGATTACATATAGAGCACATTGCAATAGTTTGAACTAGAGATGACTAGGGCATGGGTAACTGTAAGTAGTACATAATTTATAGAAGAGTAGATCATTCCAGAGTTGGCTGGAAGATTGATGGCTATTTAAATGTTTTAAATACATACATTTATGAAAAATACCGCAAACTTCCTTCCTTCCTTCTCTCCCTCCCTCCTCTTCCAACAACTGATAATGGCTGTCAAAACCCTGTCTCCAAATAGTTGTAAGAAATATTGACAACTAAATGTCAGGTGATTATATTTCGTATATGGTAAAGAGAGAAAATTCAGTCAAAGCCAAGATGATACTACAATATTGCCATGTGTATTATTTGAACAACAAAATATTATTTACATTGTTCTTTAGAAACTTTGTTTAATCACACAAGAACAAAAAAAGAAACATTTTGATTTCCATCCCTTGGAACTGCATTCAGGCTAATGTCACAATAAGTTTTCAAACCGCATTATTTCTAGCAGAAATAGTAGCTTATGGATGTGGTTTAGATGGGTTGTAGCTGTGTGGTATTGCTTAACTTTTGGTAAGATTTTCCTATTCAAATCTTTATTTCTATTGCTGGTTTGGTTTGCAGTTCCCTTATTGACAACAGATCTCTTAGCCTCCTTGCCTAGTTTAGTGTAGCTGAGTTGACACATCCTTCTAAAAATCGATTTATTACAATATATTCATCTATTACATTTTGTAATATTTCATCTATTACATTTGGAATTATCTACTGTTCTATATATTATGTACTACTTACATTTAACATTATACCAGTGTTTGATGCTAAATGATATACAGTATATGGCATGTTTAAAAATGCATGAATAAAGCCATCCATAATTGTAAATGGTATGTGAATCCAGCCTTCGGTCCTAGCTAACGGAAATCCTAGCTAATGGAAATGAACCATTAGCAGAGTTGTTTGTCATGAAAAGTTATTAAGCCTAGAGGCATCAAACTTTGACCTATTCTGAATGCGAATCCATTCTCTCAGGATGCATATAGTAGTTGAATCTGCTTTTGAACCTAAATCTCACTCTTATTCTGACCAAGCTTTTAAATGGTGATTATCTTAATAGTTTTACTTGTTTGGTTTTGATTTCAATTGTTATTTTGTTTCTGATGTTTTATTTTAAATTTGTTTTCTTTATAAATGACCAAGAAATTTTACCAGTTAATGCTACACAAGGAAAGTATCGCAACAAAGTTTAAAAAACAGGCATCTGGATTGGATTTTTCTCAAGTCGAAGACGTTTCGCCTTTAATCCAAA
>JANHZU010004164.1:37412-51878 GCA_032468055.1 Acrochordus granulatus | reverse complement strand
AGAGAGGGGTTTATATTTATATATATATAGTTAAAGTTACCCTGCCAGTTGTGACCGACTCTAGGATGCAGTGCTCATCTCCGTTTCCAAGCTGAAGAGCCAGCATTCATCCAAGGATGCTTCTGTTGTCGTGTGGCCAGCATGACTAGACGCCAAAGGTGCCTGGACACTGTTACCTTTCCCGCCAGAGTAGGCGGTACCCATTTATCTACTCGCATTTGCACGCTTTCGAACTGCTAGGTTGGCAGGAACTGAGGTGGACAACAGAGCTCACCTGGTTGCATGGCAACACCAGGTCTTGAACTCAGGCCACCGACCTTCCAGACATCAAGCCAAGCATCCTAACTGCTTGCGCCACTGCGTCCTTTATATAAATGTGTGTATGTATGTATGTATGCATGTATTATGGAATATGTATGTATTTTATTGTGAGCCACCAAGAGTAATTTTTGAATTCAGCAGCATATACATTTAATAAATTATATATACATATATAAATTCATGGTAAGAGGTGATTTTGAAAGTTGACTAAGAGGGAATCAGAGAGAACTAAAAATTAAAGTAACAAAGACCCATTAATACAATGGAGCAATATTATTTGACTGGAAGAATTCAAGGATATCTGGGAACAATGCACTCAGAAATTACTCCTTAAGATTGTCTGCTACTATAAAAATGGATTTAAAAAGGGATACAGCAGAGGAACAGAGCCAGTTTGGTGGAGTACTTAAGGTACTGACCTAGAAATCCAGAGCTCTAGTTCTGCCTTAAGCATGAAGCTGGTTGGGTGACTCCAATTTGGACACTGACTCTCTCTCAGCCCAAATCACCTCACAGTGTTGCTGTTGTGTGGAACATAGGAGGAGGAAGAAATATTATGTATGTTTGCCACCTGCACTTATTTATAAAAAATAATAAAGGTGGGATAAAAATCTAATGATAAATTAAAATAATAACAAATTTTATTAGACAAAATACAGACTGAGGCTAGAACGTAGATCTGACAGTGGATTTAAGCATGACAGACTACACAAGTCATATGGAAAAAGGTGCCACACCGGATTTACAAATTAAACAGCTGATGTCTTAATAATTAAAGGAGACATACCAATAATAAATTAGGAGAGTGACTTTCTTATCTATGATTTACAAACGAGATGTGTTCAACCTGTTTCTGAAGGAGCTTCTAAGAGGAAACAAAAAGAAAATAAAAAATCAACTTTGTGGAACATTATTTTAATGGATTAAAGATAAAGCTTTTTAAAAGTAAATGGAAGGAAGGGAAGGAAGGAATATAAAGTGGATTTATTTGATCAAGGTTAATATCTACAGTACTGTGCAAAAGTCTTAGGCCACCATCCACTTTGTTTTAGCTAAGTTTTAATGACCATAATTATTTTTCAGTCTCTATATTTTATTTCTGTGTCAGAAGAAAGACATAGGGGTAAGAGGATTAGCTGGTGACATCACTGTTGCCCTGGGGATGCCCAAGGGGGCTCCTTTCATGTCCCTGTCATTTTCCCACTATTAATCTATTCACATTTGCATACTTTTGAACTGCTAGGTTGGCAGGAGCTAGGCGGACAATGAGAGCTCACCCCATTACACAGCAGCTGTCAAGTCTTGAACTGCCAAGCTGACAACCTTCCAGCCAACAAGCCCAGCATCTTAACCACTTGTGCCACCACACATGCCCAATCTCTGTATTACGATTCAAAAAGAAAATACAGGATTTAAATGAAAAATTTAAGCAAACACAATTTTCAGAACAAAATGGCTTCTTCAAGCAAAAGTCAGTTTTAAATAGCCAGTACTTAATACTTGCCACTTTAGCCTTTGGAAGCTGTTTTTTCTGCTTCTCCCTGTTTTTGAATACTGCATACAAACTTCCTGGTCTTTTTGAGTTGTATTCTAAGAAAGAGACTGAGACAGATCTCAATCATTATACCACTGTCATTATACCATTGCTAAAACAAAAGATCTAATGGTGGCCTAAGACTTTTGCACAGTACTGTATATAAATCTCTGTGTGCTGTTGTTTCTTAATAGACTTTTCTTGACTAGAACTGAGTGACTTGAAAGGCTTTACAGTGATTTTAAAGGTTTGTTTAGATATAACCGATAAGATATGTGAAGAGATTTCTTTTGCTGTATTTTTAGAGAAAATGATAAGTTACTGTGTTAAAAGTAAAGGAATATTAAACTGATTGATTTGATTAAGGTTACAATATATATGTTATTATACTTCACAGCTCTAAATGGATTTTTACTAATTAGGACTGAATCTTGAGATTTTATAATTTATCGATAAGAGATGAGATATGGGAAGGAGATTTTAATTAAATATCAGAGAAAGTAATGTTACTGAAGTTGTTTGTTCTTGTCTACAGAGAGGGGAGAATAATTTATTTATATTTTATATATTTTTTCTTATTTTTTGGCTTTCCTCTGCCCTTTTTATTTTTTATATTCTTATTAGTTTGTTTTAGTTTTTTATCTTTCTATTTGTAAACTTTAATAAAATTATTATTTTTAAAAAACAGGAATGGAACTAATAAAATAAGGTGGCTGCAGATAGTTCAGGGAGGACAAAGAAAGGTTTTTGCAGCTGCAGAAGTTTAAATGATTGATTTTGCTCTATGAGAATATATATCACAAAGAATTTTCAGGAAATGAATTCATACAAATGATGTGAGAATTGTTCATTTCTTTTGCTTGTTACATATGTGACTAGAACTTGCATACACCTTGAATCAGAAGGTGCCTGATACCAATAGCAGAGATTAACTACCAACATTTAGCTTTGTTGCCCACATTCAAAAACAATAAGAGAGTGCAGAACCTGAATACTGTTTTCATTAAGCCTGCGCCAAACAGTGCCTTCCAAATCTGTTCTGATTATTTACACTTCAGGAATAATGAGAAGAGAGATACTATAGTGTGATCAAACATGGCAATGCTGAGGATTGTGTTATCATTAATGCAATGATAGTCTAGAAAGAGATGACCAGAAAAGCATGATATAACTTGAAATGAATAAATTAGTAATAAATGCATATACAATTCCTTTTCCTCTTTTTCCAGTCAAATTAGATTTGCCCAAGAGAAATAGTTTAAATATTAGATTTGTCCCATTTTGCATTTCGTCACTGTATTGCGTTGGTCACAGTCCCAGAAATTTATTGTGAGCAATTCTTTTCTGTTCTTTAACAATACTAGAAAATTCACTGGTTTCAGTATTTCATATCATTCGTTTTTATATATTCAGAAATATACTTATTACTCTATACTTAGATATGGCCTATAGAAAATTTAAAAAGTACTTCTTTGATATGAATTAATATACAATGTACCTGTATTTATCAACCATATGAAATTACCCAAAATAATAAATTATCAACATCAAAATAAATTTTACAAATGTGAAAGGAAACCCATTTGGACCATATTTCTCACAAGTGAACAATATCTATATTTTACTTTCATATATGATTTTGGAAGCACAAAATTACACCCCTTGTCATTATTTTGATTTTTGTCTGCATATATTTTGATGAATAATTTCAGATGATGAAGAGTACAGAAACAGCAGTAATTTTGCTGTTCAGTCTGCTGTAATCTAAAATCACTAAGAATTAGCATCAAAAGTTATAAAAATGTTTTAAGAGTCCCTGTTCCTAAATGTAATAAATTGGGTTTTTCCAGGCACTTAGCAATGATCTGGTTCTGCGTACCCACTGCAGTAAACTTTTTTCAATTAAAAAAACATACAGATAATAGTAAGCAATGTTAAAAACGGCAGTGTTTACAGTATAGATTTTCTGTAGATGGTACAGTATACAGCATACATGTAATATTAATATAAATATAGCTCTATTTTCCTTGAACATCTTTAATTTTTAACATGTGAAATTAGGCATCTTAGCAAAAACTTGTATCGCCTTGGTTATATATGAGGAGCTACCCTGGATGTTCGTTCTTATTAAATGCATAAGAAACACCAAAGGAAAATATAGTTCTGCATATCAGATTTATGTCTCAAGAGATAACATAAAAGCAAACTAGGGAGATACAAGAGCCAGTTCGCTTTGCTATTATCAGCGGCCAACGCTGTCTTCAGTTCTTTCTTTCTTCAGGTTTCAGAACTAAAGGTTTTTGCAGGTTGGGCTCCAGCCACGGCTGCATAATCACAAAAGAAAGGTACACTGCACTATACATATGCTGATGGATGCTCACTTCTCCCAGAACTACCACAGAAGTAAAAGGATCTACAAAGAACAGGAATTCGTAAAAGTGCACACAGAGAAATCAACTTTTTTTTCTGTTCCAGCTGGAACTGAACACACACACATAGAAACAGTTTTGGGTTTTCCAGCCTTCTTTGGAACATTGATAAGGCACCACAGATAAACTAGATGGTCAATTTACAAAACACATTTTTCAGCGACGAGCGCTGATTTAATTGATTTAAATTATTCCTTGCTAGGTATTTTTGGCAGCTGTTGTGTAGCTTGTTCTCTCAGATTTCTTCAACGCAGTGCCCTCCAGATGTTATGGACTACAGTTCCCAACAAGCACAAGAACTGTTGAATAAGTGATATGTGCAGTGGTGCTAACTTTTTAACACATGTATCACAAGTCCAAAAACTCTCACTAATACTTACATTAAACTGATGGTTCAAAGAGCTCATCATAAAGAAAAAAGTAGTAATTTAGACAGTCTTAACAAAACATATTATCCACTAATCTAGCATGCAATACTATAACACTGGAGGACTTGTGAATGCATTTTTGCTCGCTCTGGTCACTTATACAAATCTAACCATAAAATGAAAAACAATGAGGCATTTGGATTAAAGGCGAAACGTCTTCGACTTGAGAAAAATCCAGTCCAGATGCCTGTTTTTTAAACTTTGTTGCGATGCAATTACCCTGGACGAGTGAGAGTCTTCACAGACACAAGGAAAGTAACAAATATTAACATGGAAATCACTTTTGTATTTTCTGTTTTTTGAAATTTTAATGTATTCAAGATTCTTTAACATAAATATTTAATTTTTATTCTAGATAGTCTTGGAAAAGTTTAAGCAAGCAACTTCCCCAAAATGAAGTGCTTCAGATGTATTTGATGACTGCTTACATCCTTAGTCAGCATAATCCTCCAGGATTATAGGTGTTTCAATCCAACATATTTTATTTCTAAGGTTAGTTTTAAACTTAGAAATATAATATTTCTCTCTTTGAAATCATTGTGAAATCTTTCTTACCATTTAGTTTTGAGTTACATTCATGACAAATTAAGAACTGGCTATCAGCATTATCATCGCTTTGTTAGGCTTTTTTAAATATCCATTTTGTGTATATAGTTATCAGACTTGCTCAATATTTGCTAACTACTGCTTCTTGGATCTCTTAACTTGTAGTTTAGAAAACTTCTTTGAATAACAAACCAGAGGTCATTCATTAGCCTGTAATTTTTTTCTTCTTAGTTTGACTTTGAAAATTATAAAGTCAACTTAAAAAAGAAAATACAGGCTGAAGTTAAATTTAAGAGCAGTTGCTGTCACAGGGAGTTAGAACATCTTGCTATAAATATCTTGATACTTCTGAAATGCTCCTGATATCAAAAATGTTCTGCTGAGATATATTTAGATAGATAGATAGATAGATAGATAGATAGATATAGATATAGATATATACACACACACATACATACAGTATACATGAGAACTTAAGAATGCCAAATTATAAAATAGCACCAGAACTGTAGATATAGTTTCCTTGAGTCCCAAAGAGTATATTCTTATCAGAAATATTGAAAAAAATGAATAAACAAAATACTGATCAAATCAAACAATTCCAGATACACATGGTAAGACAAGTAACAGATTTCAGTCTTTATTCTGAGAAATCTTTTTGTTTTCATCTATCTACTTCTGAAATTAGTCCCCAAAATCCTTAAATCTGACACATACTTTGAAAAATATATTTGCAAAATATATTTTGAGACAGAAATGCATCATCTTACACTATTTGGGAAAAAATTCTTCCAAAGTTAACATTTCAAAAGAAAATTATTTATTTGACCTTTCATTCATATTTCAATGGAAGTTAGTGCTTTCATACACATACATAAATACATACATGTATCCATATATTATATTTCTATTTAGACTGGTTGATAGAACAATTCAACATAACTCGCATCACAACAGAAGTCCCTGGAAGTAACCAAAACTGGATAAACATACAACTCTACATGCCAATGCAGCAGCATAGCACTGTGCATAGCATAGCATAGCAGCATAGCATCTAGCCCTGACCAATAACCAATATATCTAATAGAGGACACTCATATGGGAAAGTTAGGGAATGTTCAACACCGTGCAAACCATAAAGTTCTAAAAAAAATATTAGAATAGCAATTAGATTACCAGTGTTTAGTTGTCACAGCAGTCAGGAACTGGTGGACCTAGCACATCCTCAAGAAATGAAAATGAAATTAGAATCATTTGGGGCTCAATCTTCTAAATTCAAAATTGCTTCAACCCATTACACACTTCCCTGCATGCTCCTTTCAGAAATGTCTTCTAGTTAATATTAGCAAGAGAATGAGTAACAACTATCTGCTTGACAATGTGTGCTACAAAATTAAATCAAAAAAGCACAAGCGTAAGCCTTTTTAAGAAGTACCGTATTCCATTCCCATTAAGAAACACCATATAAATAATATACATGTTTCAATGTCGATATATTTATATGTTTGTAAATTATATGTAAGCACAGCTTAATGTCTTGTGAATCTTTCTGCCACTATAGTGATAGATTATTACTCATTCTCTCTTTATAATGCAATGGAGAAAATAAGGGAAGTAACAAGTTCTAATCAAATTAATCATGAGCATGTACTGTGTATCATTTTATCACATCAATCACTTGGTTAAAATAATATATGGCTTTTAATATTTTTAATATGTATTTACAGAGATTGTTCCTGTGATCTGGATACATGATAAACATGAAAACATAATATAGGTATCATCCCAAGAGTAGGTAAATTATTCCATGAGAAATGTTCAACAAACCAAAAATACATTTTGTTAAGTACTACCCTGAGAATAGTCATTAGAGCTGTTCCTGCTTCAAAACTGATTCTGAAAAATCACTGTGCACCAGGCACAAATGCAAGACCTGTCATCTATTCATGAGATTAAATGTGCCACAGATTTAAAAATTTAGTTCATGAACAGATTACTTAAATCTACACTAGAGAAGCCTGAAAAAGAAACTCTTCTTGTAGAGATTCTGCACTCCTTTCAGAAGTGAATCACTTCTGAAAAATTTCTGAAATGTAAACAACCCAAATACCTAGTCTTATCTCGTAATGTTTGTCGGGAGAGTGTGGAAGAGATAACTTACTGTTAACACATGGAACAATCACCAACTTTATACAGGTCTATTATACTAATTTCATTAACGTGCAAAATGACTGGCATCACATGGTCTTCATGCAATGTCCATTTTTGGTTTCCTGGGTAACATTACAGGAGTGGTTTATGTCTGCTGACTGGAAAACTGACTTTTCTGTATGAAAAAGGAAAAAATGAACTCATAATTTATGGTGTTGCTGATTAGGCAGAATAGATTATAGAAAGAGGAAGAATTATGTTACAACAACAGAATAAGAGGTAAATGTATCAAGATCAGAAGTTACTTCGTCTTTTTTCTATTTTTCTTTCTTTCTTGCACTTTTAGCTTTCTCTTTGATTTCTTTCTTTTGTTTTTATTTTTTAAAAATTCTACAAACACTTATATCATAAAAGATGTGGGAGTATGCCTCATCGTATACATTAACTACAAAAGTAAATTGCTTTTATTTAAAAGTAGATCTAGTGAAGAATTTAGTTCTCACTAAAACAATTCTGAAACTGTAATCTTATATTGCAAGCACTTACATCCAGAATTTGGCTTTTAGAATTTATATTTTAATTCTCTGTAGAGATGCTAGTTTATGGATCAATGTATCATGAAAATCCCCAAAACTGACCTGAATAAACCATGATTAGTCATGACTTAACATATACAAATACAGCCTTAATCTGTGTACAATTATTTGCTGTTATTTATTTATTTATTAAATTTGTATGCTGCCGAAATCTGAAGACTCTTGGCGTCTAACAACAATAAAAAATACAATTAAAAACACTAAAATAAAAAAACATTAAAACCAACCCCTTAAAACAAATATACACTACTATACACTGCTATCTCACCCCAAACCAACACTTAAAGACAAAAAGCAACTTATTAGGGACACCCGAACTACAAAACTTCTGCTCACCTGAAGCAAGAAGAAATTCCATCTTTGTGGAGAGCTGAAGGGAAACAATTCAGAGGAAGATCTGTGTGGTGTTGTAATCAATTACCTACAATACTTTTACTGGCCCTTTAAGAGGCTACTAAGGCATTCTAAAAGCAAAAGAACCGTCATAACTCTTTTAGTTTATCTCATCCTTCAATGGTCTCTGACCTGGAATATGACTTAACTTGAATAACTGTCCTTAAGGACAGAAAAGACAAAGTGAGTAGCTGTTTCCTGGCTTTTTAGAAACATACATAAAGTTATCTTTCATAAACTTAAAGTGATACGCAAAGCAAACGCAATCCCATTCCAGCATTTCTTTTGGAGACAGGCAGTCATGAATGAGATAAGGAAGGAGACAGAAGAAGAAGAGTCGAGAGTCCATCTATACAACTTCTGAATGCTTATTGGAATGGCTTCTCAAAAGCTTTACTAATCTTTTTTTTTAAATGATTTTCACTGAGGCTGTCATGTTCATTGATCCATTTTATCATTCAAGATGGATACTTTAAAAGGATGACAGTTTCCATTTTTCAGACAGCCATGGAAAGAAACTTCTTCACAGTCTACTACTCCCAAGTTGAGGGAATAGTATCTCTATGCATTTTTGTGACAGGGAGAATACAGTTCACTACACTTATATATACAAATGTTGTGGATATGCATGGGGGTGGCAGGGAAGAATAAAGAAGGCACATTATGAAATGTGTGTTGTGACATGAACTCTATCCCATTTTTACTGGCATACTTTGGCAAGTAAAGGAGCATATGTCATGATGGCTGTTTTGCATTTTGCATCTTGACTCCAATGGATGCTTTGGTTTTACTGGCATGATAGAAAGAAAGGGTTCTTTAATATTATATGGTTCCAGCATCATCAAAATAATTTCAAGTTATAAAATAAAAATTACAGAAACATATGGCCCTAGAAAAAATCAATTTGTTCAAATAGAATGTGTCTCATCTCTTGAAGAAAGAGTTTGAAGCCAAACTCTTTTTGCTATTCATGGAAAAAGAACAAGAAAATTACCACAATGATTCTCCTAAAGAAAGAGTAGTGAGAAAGTGCAATACAAAAATTAAATGTAATGATTTTTTTCTTATACAGAACTTGCTCAGTAAAAGCTTTTAGAATACCATCAGCTATGTACTTTGTAAATATTACCCTTTCCCTTAGTCATAGAGAAATAATTCCATTACAGTATGCTTCAGGAAAATGACTTAGATATGCTATAAATATTTTAGGCAATGTTTTAAAAAGTGAAATGCTTTTCAAATTATCCTATAATTAACACGGAAAACTAATTTTCCAGTGCAATGATAGTAACACATTTATACTTTCAACTTACGCTGGTTCATCTTATCCAACTTATAAGGGAATGAACAACTTCTCAAGAAATCATCCTAGGACTCAGTCATATTATACAACTTTTGTCCAGTCTCCAACCTTCCCTTTTTGGGGGGAAGGTTGTTGAGGGGTAGTTGGCATGCAGCTTCAGAAGGCCCTGGATGAAGCAGGTTATCTAAATCCTTTTCAGTCTGGTTCAGGCTGGAGCTCAGCCCTGAGTAGGGCTAATGCTGATGACCTTTGGAGACTTGGGATGAGGAGGTACCCCCATCTTCCCTCTCCCAGATCAGTGGCTTTTGATATCATTGCCATGCTATACTTCTGGACCAACTTTTGGGGCTGGGAAGGGAAGCACTGTTTGTTGTCGTTCTCCTTCTTTCTCTGTGGCTGGTTCCAGTTAGCATTGGTAGGTGAGGAGAGGTTCCTGCACTGATCTATATGAAACTGCTGAATGAGGTCATCCAATGAATTGAGGTACAGTATCATCAGTATGTTGTTGATATCCAGCTATATTTCTCTACCCTTGACTAGGTGAGTGTTGTTGCCATGCTGTGCAAGTGCCTAGAGACTGTAGGGGTCTGGATGGGGTAGAACTGATTTGGCTTAACACTGGCAAGATGGAATGGTTTTAGATTTTTGTCTCCCCAGGGTCTGATGACTTTTCATCTTTGACTTTGGGCCAGATTGCAGTTGGTCTGCAATTTGGAGGTCTTGCTTGATGAAAGGTGGCACCCATAGTGGGGGGCGTGGGCGGTTTGCACAGATCCACTTTATGCACCAATTGCACCCTTTCCTGTATCTTGAAGGCCTTACTCACAATCTCTCTTGCCTGAGTTATTTCCAAGTTAGATTACTGCAATGTGCTTTACATGGGGTTCCTGTTGAGTTCTACTCAAAAGTTAAAGCTGATCCAGAATGTAGTGGTGCACACAGTACTGGCTGCTCATAGGTTTGCTCATGTTACACATCTATTATATGAACTGTGCTGGCTTTCAGTTTCCTCCTGGGTGCTGGTTACTTCTTTTAAAGCTCCACATGGCACAAGGCATTAGGAAGGTCCTTTCCCTGAAATCTTGTACCTAATGGGATCTTAGAAATGTGCCTTTTTTGTCTTGACCCCTGTCTTGTAGAATACCCTTCCTCTGGAAATTTGACAGGGTCCCTGCCCTTTTAGCCTTTTGGAAGGCCATAAACACCTGGCTTTTTACTGAGGCACTAGGATAGGATTGTATAGATATAAAATGTAGAACAAAGCAACTGGATCTTGCTCCAAGGCATCCCAAGGGGACAATTAAGATGCAGAGGTGTTTTTTTTTACTGTTTTATACTGTTTCGCTTCTTGTTATTTGTTTTTTGTTGCTCAGTCAGCCAGATGTTAAGACTGGATTTGGCATTTTTGTCCATCTATCGAGTTCTTCCTAAGGACCTGGGATAGGCAGATGCCTATCATTGCAGCATGTAAGCTGTTCCAAGTAATGCTGCAATTGACTGATTGTGAATTTGTCAATGCTGATGGTGTTCAAGTGGTGTTCCAGTTGTTTTGGGATTACATCCAAGGCCACTATTACTATTGGTACCACCTTTACTTTCTTTTGCCACAGTTGTATTTCTACTTTCAGGTTTTTGTATTTTGTGATTTTCTCTAGTTTTTTCTCTTCTATTCTTCTGTCTCCAGGTTCTACCACGTGCTCTATCCAGCCTTTTTTCTATTGACAATTGTTATGTCTGAAGTGTTATGTGGCAGATGCTTGTTTGAATTCTGAAATCCCAGAGCTTCTTCATTTTCTATTACTTTCTCTATTTTATTATTCTACCAGTTCTTGCTTGCAGGCAAATGGCATTTCTTACAGTTCTTCCAGTGCACCATTGTTGCTACTTTATCATGCCATTATTTATAGTCAGTCTATGCAATCTTCTTGCAGCAGCTAACTAGGTGGTTCATTGTTTCTTCAGCTTTCTTTGCAGGGTGGGATTTGCTATTTGTTGTTGTCTTCTCAATTCTAGCCTTATTTATATGAATTTGTTCTTAATGCTTGGTCTTGTGCAGCAAGAATTAGCCCTTCTGTCTCTTTCTTCAGTTTTCCTGCTCTTAGCCTTACCAGGACTTGCTATTATCTGCTTTGCCTTCTATTTTTTTAATGTAATGACCATGTAATGCTTTGCCTTGCCATGTCTCTTTCTATTCTTCATTTGGTATCTCTTGTATGCCAATTTAGTCTCTCCAGTACTCAGTAAGCTTTCCTGGTATACTAGCTTTTGTGCATCTTCTTCACTGTCCTTTAGGTATTCTTGTCTGGTACACGATTGTCTGGTGTACTTGCAACATTCCACATACCCCTATATACCTTGGTAAGTAGAGTCTGTCATCATCACAGAAGGGCATGATTCATTGTGATTATTTTTCTGGTCTTCCTATTCAGGGCCTTTAGTTCTGCTTGAGTCCAGTCCACTATTCCAGCTGTGTATCTTATGACTGGAATTGGTGTTAATTGCCTTGACTGCTTGGAGGAAGCCAGAAAAAAGGTTGCAAATGATGATCAAATGACTCTAGAATGCTGCAATGTTATAAATGCAAGGTGGGCATAAATACCACTCATTCAGCACCATCTTAATTTGAGTGGTCATGGAATGAGTGGTTGTTACAAAGACCATCTGTACATGGAAAATACTACAATGGTTATGGAAATAACTGTTTGCAACTTACTTCATATCAATTCATAGTCCAGGTATTTTATTTTACATGCATTAAAGTATTATTATTTCTGTTTATAGAAAAATGGGACTGCCATATTCCAAAGATTATATGGAAATTTGAAATAAATGCAGTTAGTTTGTTGATGACATCTATCTGGGTCTGTATTTACTATCAGGTTCAAGAGAATTTTGGGAAATTGCTGTGCAATGTGAGCCATTGCACAGTATTACTGATGAGCAGGATGAGGACTAACAAGTGAAGATATAATCTATGCAGGGTAGCTGTGCATCTGAACACTAGTTGAAAATATGGCTTTAGTTCATATTTGAGGAGATTCATATTTGAGGAGATTGGACTTTTTTAAAAACATAGGCTCATTGTTGGAAGGTTCCTTCTGATCCTGGTTTCACTACTGATATCCAAGGTTATTGATAGTATACCAGTATACTGGTTTTTACTTATTTCAAAATCACAAACAAATGCAGATTAGTCAATGCAAAAATTTTTCCACTTGCTACTTATGGACATGAAACTTGGACTCTGAAAAAGGCAGAAGAAGGGTAGATGCTTTCGAACTGTGATTCTGGAGATGACTATTACTCATCCTATGGTCTGAAAAAATCATAAACAAGTCCTAGACCGAATCTCACTAAAACTGTCACTTGAAATCAAGATCACAAACAAAGGCTTTCATACCTTGGCCATGTCATGCAAGCTGACTCACTTGAAAAGTCAGTTATGCTGGGAGCAGTCTGCAGAAAAAGGAGAAGGGGCTGCTGTAGTACTCAGTGGTTGGATATTATAAACAATGACACCGGGATGACAGATCTGGCAGATCTGAGGTGCAAGACAGAGGAGCATGGAGATCACTGACCCATAGTGTGGCTAAGTGTTGGACGTGACTGACGACAACGCTATATGTCAATAATCAGTTTTAAATTAGAAGAAGGAAAGACAATAGGTAATCTTACCCCTACTTCATCATCCTTTCCAATACCTGAAAATACAATTTATCTTAATATACATTTCATTACCTGTAAAAGTGTCATCTTTACAGTCTAACTAACCAGTGTAAAAAGATGATGCTACAGTATGTGGATTAAATCAAATTCTGAAATTTTGTAAGTAAACAATCCAAATACAGTTCTTGGACTTAAGATTGAAGCAAACTGCTTCTTGGACACTAACAAAAAGTTCAAGAAGCTGAGTATTCCCAATTAGCATTTTCTAGGAAAATAGGTATCACATAGTTGATACTATAGTCCTAGCCTAAACAAACAGGGGACATCTTCCTGCTTTATCTTTCTCCAGTGAGGACATCCTAGAAAACCAATAGGACAAAATGAGAAGAAAGGCCTCAGCAAAAATAATTATGTTAGCATCTAAGGAGGAAGAGAACACGGGGCCATTAAATTGAAGATCTAATTAATTTCTGATGCCAATAGGTGAAATGGCCACTTTAAACAGTCTGGGGAAGAAAGGAGAAAGCCTCTTTCCCAATTGTATTAAGAATTTTTCATGATTTGTCTTTTCCATATTTACAGTTGCATCTCTCTCATGACTCATGTTTTAATGCTTTTCACTTAAAGGGCACTGAACCAACCTTAGGCCCAAACAGAGTCCACACAGGAGGATATTGTTTTGGCACAAAAAAAACAATTATAAAACCGCAAACCTATTTTTTTGAGTGCAATCTATTTTTCTCTTTCATGAAGAATGATGCCTAAATATGTCTTTTCTTCCCGGCTATTTTTCACCCCTCTAAAATCTTTGGCGTTCTCTCTAGAGTCTAGACCCATTTCGCTATATATTATTTCCACTAAACGGAGGGCAGGTACGCAGTACTGCCTGTTCGCGCGCTTCACAGAGAACCACGCAGGAATGGTCGTCTGAAGCGGCTGGTTTTCAGTGAAACGGCCCTTCGCAAGTGCCAGTGGTTTTAGTAGGGCGCCGCCGTCCCGCTATGGCCGCCCGGGGATCCACGGCTTTGCTCTCTATCGACTCCAGAATCCCGACTTCCCCGATCTTCCCCGCCGCGGCGACCAGCTGGGAAAAACACGC
>JANHZU010004162.1:49030-61328 GCA_032468055.1 Acrochordus granulatus | reverse complement strand
TGATGGGCGTGGGCTTGGGAAGACTCCGGGAGGCAGTGCAAGACAGGGGGGCCTGGCATAATGCAGTCCATGGGGTCACAAAGAGTTGGACACGACTACGCAACTGAACAACAAATGTCAGATATGTCTGCCAGTTTCTTCATTTTCTACTTTCTCAGTGATGGGATCCTCCAAATACCAATATCTCATAGGTTCACCTCAAGAAGAGTCCTATGGTAGAATGTAATCCAAAATTGCAGGAGGAAGAGGATCTTTCCCAAAGAACAAAAATACAGCTAAGCTTGGAAGCTTTGATATGCAGGAAAAGGATGAAGGCAGACCCCCCAGCAGTTCATTAGGTACAGTATATCTAATAGTTATGTTCTCAAATCTAGAATTCTTAGAATGAATCTTTTCCTAGCAATGCATTTATTAAGGTTGGAGAAAGAAGGTTTGGGGAAGTGAATGAAGCAATAAGAAAGAAAAAATGAAGCTCTCTTAAAGCTGCAGAAGTTGTAATTTCTTGGTTTAAAGTAGAAAATGTATTATGAATATTTTAGTCTGACAAGATTTCTATCTATAGGCAAGCAACAATAAACAAACTACTTTGAAGTAACTCCTTATGTTGTTCTTGGTATCTTGGGCCTGGCAGGTCCAAAGCAGCAGCAGCAGCCAAGACAGTGACTGAGAGGGTTGTTATCCACCACTTTCCTAATTGGGAGGCAATGACTCTTCAGCCCCTTTTGGTTGGACAGGTGTGTTTCAATTTATTTATTTATTCTTGCTATTTACAGCTCTGAAGTTATGAATGTAGTTTGCTTCCCCAACTCACCAGGTCTTTTAAAAAAGGAACAAATTAAAACTTAGTAAGATTAACTATGTGAGATAACTGAATGTTATTTGGGGGGATTATTCGGTTTCCCTTTGGAGGGGAAGATCACAATACAATATTATGCTATTCTCTGTACAAAGTTCTCTTAACGTAGAGAGTAAAAAGGATGGCCTTTACAGAGAAAGCGAAGAGCCATTATCAAGGCAACCAGAAGATAAACATTGCTTCTGAAGGAGGAGGAGGGTTACAAAGGAGGAGGGAGGATTAAAAAACATCTCAGACAGACATCCCCCAATTCATGTGAATGCAAAAGGAGGAGAGAAGGACATTCAGATTTGCTAGATTATAGCCAAGTTTAATAAAAAAATGATTTTTTAACTTCTATGCCTCTTTATAATCTTTATAATTCCTTGCCCACTGCAGATATCCAGAGAAAGAGATCTGAAGTTTGGCCTTCTATGTTTCAATAGCATTGAGTCAAAATAAGCTTTTTAATAGACTTAGAATTCCACCCACCATGTATCATCCTACATGCAATATGAAATGTTAAGAGTTTTATTTTCTCCAGCCACTGAGAGTGGAAAGTGAGCAACAGGAAGAGAGGATGAGTTGTCAGAGGAAAGAGATAAGTACCAGAAGGTTGGAGGCAGGCCAATTCGCCAGGCTGTGACTTGAGTATCCTAAGTAGGATTCAAAATGGAAAGCAAAGACTTTGTCAGTCTGTATTTTGCTGAATTATAACAGTGCTGCAATTCGTTTTTAATAACCTGTAGATTGGCTCCTGGAATAGACATAATTCCCTAGGATTATGACTGAGAATTAGTAGCATCTTTGCCAACTAAAACATTTTATTAAAAGGCATAAGACTTTGTGAGCTGTATTAACTACTTCATCAGACAAAAGTTTTAATAAAAAATGTTAGTCAGAAAAAGTGTTACCAGACATCTCCTGATTTTTTTACCATTGTAGTCTAGCATGGCTCTCCTTCTATCATGTCATAAACAGAGACAATTTAGTATTTTAAAAAGAAAAAAAGAAAAAAAAAATATTTTATTAATAATCTAGCACCACAGAGTAGTATAATATGGAAGTGATAAAGTGGAAATAGATTCCCTGTCTCTGTCTGAAATATAAATAATATTTAGCATTTGAATAGCATTTCCAAACGTGTTCAAAGTGTATTGGATGCATTTTCCTGACTACAGACCTGTAAATCAAGTCATTATTATTGTTCTCCAGGTAACAGATTGTGGGGCACGGGTTAAGCCTGTTAGCTGCCTGGTGAGTTTATTGGCAAACTGTGAACTGGGAACTTGCTGCTTCATTGCTCAGTTTATTAATTACCATATACATAAGTAAATCAAATCAAAATTCAGCTGATTTCCTCCATCCCACCAATATGGCTTTCAAGTTACTTTGGGAAAAGACAGGAAAATCTTGGGAAAACTGATTTTTTTTCCACTGCAGTTCTACCTCAATCTCTGCCAAAGAAAGCTCCTCCAGTTTTCTTGTTCACATCGGGCTTTCACTATTGCAGGAGGAGGAGGCAGAAGGAAGCCTTTTTTAAAAAAAAAAGGGTTTGTCTTTGCTAGAGGCAATGGAGTGCTGATGGTTGGAGACACTCCTGTAACTTCAGTGAGTCACCTCCCTCCCACTGCTGTCAGAGAGGCCATTGTGCTTCACAAGGATTGGCTGTTCCCAACTCATAGGGGTTGTCTCAATGAAAAGGTGAATGTGCAAAGAAGCTGCTCTGAAGGGGTGTGTACGCTTGTATGTGCGCAGCTAGACTGAGTGTCAGCAGCAGGCACAGACAGTTGGCTTGGCTAGAGCAGAGGTGTTTTGCTTTGTTCAGAAATCACTGAAAAGAAGACAACAATAGCTGTTGGCTGTTTCTAAGAAGTCCCCCGGTTTCCTTATTCCAAAAAAATCAGAACAGAAGGGTGGAGGAAAAAGAGGCGGTGGCTTTGAAATTTTCTTTCTTTTTCCTGAAGTGCATATAAGCTTGGGACACCTGAGCCTGCAATGCCAACTGAACTCTCCCACTTGGTGAAAATGCATGCCATCTCTGACTTCCCCTCCTCGGTGACAGCACGGCTTCTCCACAAAGGTCCAGATTATCTTCGCAAGCAGATGGAAGCAGGCAACCCTAGTAGGAAGAGCGCAGCAGAAAGGTTGGCAGCGGATAAAGCCAAGTATGTGAAGAGCCAGCAAGTCATCAGCAGGAAGCAGGTGCCAGTCATCACCCTCAGCTCAACTTCTGAAAGCAGCAGCGAGAGTTTCCTCGTGGAAAACAAGAAGACTGAACTCTTGGATGAGGGGAAAGACATGATAGCCAAAGTGCCCAGGGCCTCAGAGCTGAGCCTGGCAGCCACGCATAGTGGCCCTCCCATTGTGAGGCGCAATAGTGCTAAAAGGCAGCTGAGGCCAGATTCCTTGGTGATCTATCGCCAGAAATGTGAATTTGTCAGAGGTCAAAGCCAGGAGAATTCTCGTGGGAGTTTGGTCTGGAGATTGTTCCAGGGGTCCTTCAAGGAGAAGCAGCTGGTTTCTGAGGTGTCCAAAAATGTTCTCAAAGAAGAAACTCTTCCCGAAGTAGAAGGGAGTATCTTAGGCAAAGACACAAGCCATAGCTATGAACTAGAAGGACAAAAATCATCTACAAAGGCAAACCCAGTACCTTTTCTTGTCAGTAGATACAAAAATGCACTAAATGTGACTTCAACACCTTATGACATAAAGGAGATGAGACAGAAAGGTCTTCAAAGATCTCAATCGGATATCAGTTCCCGATATTCAAAATCTTTCTCTGAATTTGATGCTTTTTTTAAGAACTGTGGCCTTGAACCTGAAGTAATAGAAGGTTTAGGCCAAGAGAATTTTTCTGTGGCTTCAGACAACTTCTCATTCCATATCCACAGCACCAGCAGGGCAGCGTCTGAAAGTGATTTCACAAGGCACAGTGATGAAGATGGACTCCTGGAAGAAGATCTCACAGAACAGGTGCCTAGTGGCATGTCTGTGATTGAACGCAATGCTCGGGTAATCAAGTGGTTGTACACGTGTAAGAAAGCAAAAGAGGCAAATGTCATGATGCACAACTTTGCATGAAGACTGCTTGCTTCATAGAGACACCCAGGTCAGTATAACACAAATGCATGTGCAAAATGTATCCATGATTGTTTGGTATTACCATGCATAGCTATGACTATATAGAATAAGGTGCTCTCCTCTTTATCTCTCCAGCACCACAGAGTAAGGAATGGGGAAACATACAGTTTGTCTTTAATGTATAAAGAAATGTAGGCATAACATATGGTGCCAGTTTTAAACATTCTTGTATTTGGACCTTCCATAATTTTATAATGATAAATGTTTCCAGGAAGTTACATCTGGCACTATTTTTTTATGAAAGATTCCACCACTTGAGCTGACCTTTAGAAAGTCATGGACTTTGCTAAGGAGAAATCAGAACTTCGAAAGAAAATTAAAGTCAATATTTACACATCATGTCTGCCCTCTGATTGGCAAATAGCTTATTTACAGTAGGTTAGGCTGTATTATCAAAAAACCTAGTCATTTGCTTTCGCCTTAACGTTATCTAATTAAGATAAACTGGCACAAACTTTGTCCTGTGCAGCATGGGATCTGTCAGATTTGTCGTCCCTCTATTTTTTTTCTTAGCCTCTTTTAAGCTACGGTGAAGGAAAGATTTGTGGACCAGTCTTTTTCCACTTTATTTCATTTGATATTAATGAGCAATAAGCCTTCCTCTTATGTCACAACATAACAGGCTGTGCAGCTATTTCCAGACATTTCTCATTTTCTAATCTGTTGTGTTGAAGAGTGAGTGGAACATCTTTTGCTGCTTCGTGGCATTTATCATTTTTCACCTCAATTGGCTGAAGTTAGATGACAGGACTGCTCCTGTGTAGAAAATAGATCTTGAACATCAGGGCTGCAAACTTCCTTCAGGATTGTTGCTTCAGCTTGTACCCCAATAAATCTAATCCTCTATCAAACAGGGGATGGATAGCACAATATGCACAGTTTTGGGCACACTTTCCTGGGAGATTAGATACAGTGCATCAGTAGGATTAACTTCTCAACAAATACAGTTAGCATTAGGACTTTGCAATGACTTTATACCTGAATATTTGAAAAATAATATTTTTTGAAAAATTCTGTAAGAGTTAGAATGTCCATTCACAAACTTGTACAGTATTTTTGTTTTTTTCTTATACTGTACTGATTATATAGGACAAGTTAGGGCAAGCTAAATTTCACCAATAAACCAACAGTTAAGGATTATGTAATCCAAAATTTCTAGAAAATACTAGGTTGCCTACCTGTGACCAAGAAGGTTAAATCACACAATCCTCTTTACAACTGAACATTGTGGATTTTTTGTTTGTCAGTTGCTTGTACAATTCTGATTTCTGTAGGGAAACATTGCTGTCACCCAAACAATATATACATACATACATGTGATTCAAATTATCATGGTGTTTTGAAAATTATGAAGAATTACAGAAATTGCTTGCCATCTTTAAGCATACTTTGCAATTTTCCCATCGTTTACTGAATTCTAAGCATTGACCCAGAATTTAACAATTGGTACATCAAAGCAAAGAATCAAGCTGTTTAAAACAGTGATCACGCATATCAGGTAGAATCTTATGCAGTTGAAATAAATGGAAATTAAGAATACATAATGGCAGGTTTGCACTCTTTGGCTCCATGAAGGAATTCTGGTGTGCTATTGTACATGGGACATTTTACATGGGTGCTGAGTATCCTACTCTTTAACAGCCGGGGATGTGATGGTATTTGTATAACTTGTGTTTACTGGAAACACAGACTGCTGACTGGCTGTCCCAAATGCAGTCACCGAATGTTGATATTTGCCACTTTAATAGCCGTGTTTCTGGTTAACATGCTAAGAATAAACAAATTAATTTATCAAACAAACTTGCAAAGTAAGAGACATCAGTAAGCATCTTTTGTACTAGAAGAGTTGATGCGCCCTTGGGCCACAACTAATCTAGCAAGAATAATGTGTTTAGATGCTAGGAATATAAAATACAACAAAAGCAAATAGATTTATGTAAAATAGTGAGATAAATATACTGTACATGATAAGCAACCAAATCCTACATAAATCTTTGGATGGGCAACTGTCTTTATCAGGATCAACATGCAAGATATCATGTTACCAGAAGCAAGTGTCAGATGACATTTCCACTAAAAAACAATTAAGCAATGTTGGCATGATACAGAAATGCCTGAAGAAAAAAACACAGTAATAACTAAATAAATAATAAATAATGTGCTGCCTAAGGAGCTCTGCGTAATGATGGGCTGGCTTTGTCTTGAGCCATCTTAGCTTGAGATTCAAGCTCTAAGGAATTTACATTTGGCTAAGATATAATAGTGTTTGTTCATGAGGAAATGACTCCATAGCTGGAGGGGTTTTGTTTAAAACAAGAGAGATTTGATAGCATCTAAATAGAAAACTAAGTTCTTAACTATTCATCAGCACTTTATTCTTAAATTGGCAAAAGAAAAATAACTGAGATTTGAGTTCCTTGATTTTTTTAAAGCATGATAACATAATCTTCAACTTTCACCACTGGAAAAGGACGACTCATAGTGGTTACTACCATTTACCTTTCCATTTTTTTCTCAGAAAAGAATAAGCCCACACTAATTCAATATACACGTATATGATGATTGTCTCAAGGAGACAGTCTCAAGGGCCCAGTTGTCTTGATTGGCTAAGCTTTAGCCAAAAAAAGACAAAAATTGCTCTCTAGTACCATCTATACCAGGTTGTAGGTAATGCAGACCTCCAGATGTTTATTGTCTTACTAATATGACCAGTGCTAACATATTTTGGAACTTCCTTCAATCCATTAACAGCAGAAGTTAATACATTGGTCACTCTTGTCCATATCAGGCCTGATGTCCTCTGATTTTTAATATCATAATATTATTTCCCTGTACTTTTTTTCTATTTTAAAATTCTAATTAAAGTAAAAGAGATCCAAGATAGACTTGTAGTTTAGCTTCAGTGAAGTTAAGCTTACTGGGTATTATAAGTTCTCATCTAATTCAGCCACATTATCCATCTATCTGCAGTTCATGCTGCCAAAATGTGATTTTTTGGCAATGCAAACTGAAGAGCCAAGGTGCTCAGTCCACATTGGAATGGCATGAAGGAGGGTGAAGTTATTTTTTAGACTTTTTCCAACAGAAAAACAAAGAGTTCTCATTTGGATCAAACACTTGTTTTGAATCAACCAAGGATGTAGCTACTAGCTATACCTTTAATATAATACGAAATTTGGCCCATTTCTGATATACAGAATATGAGCATTTGCTTAGTCTACCTACAGTAGTAATAAAAATGTTAGGCTAAAATTTGGAGGACTCATGCTCAAATCCACATTCAGCCATGAAGTTCCTTGGGATCCAGATATGATCTAACAAGGCTGTTGTGGATTTAAAAAGGAAGAAGGAATAAACCATATATACCATCCTACACTTTAGCAGGAAACATGAGGTTTAAATCTACTAAATTAATCCCTCAAATATATTGGTTAATCCCCAAACATTGATAAAGTTGGTAGGAACTATCTATCAGTTACTGCAAAGAACAATCCAGGATGAGGAATGACATAATGTATAAATACAAAATTTTAGCGCAGGGACAGGAGATGCTTTTAGCCTATGGGCAGCTATCTGGAGATGTCTACCAGAACAGGTGTATCCACCACAAACAGGAATTAAAGTCAAAACTAAAAAAACCTGGACTTATCCCACAATTCTCACATAAATGCACACTCATTCTTTCACACATTATATACACTGAAAAGCTTTTACAAAATTTTAGTGTTTCATGGGAAGCAATTTTGGAAATTGTTCATGGCATATGGGAAGGAAAGAACCCAGAACAGTGTTTTTCAAACTTGGCAACTTTAAGATGTGTGGACTTCAATTCCCAGAATTCCTCAGCCTGTATGGAGTTGCAGACTGCACATCTTAAAGTTGCCAAGTTTGAAAAATACTGGTCTAGAAGAAATAATAGAAACCCTCATGTATTTATTTGTAAACAAACACCATTGAACTCAACAAGACTGGCTTCCAAATTCTTTTTATTCATCTTTCCATTCAAACTTACAGTTTCAAGAATGGTACTGCTGAGCAAAGAATATTTAATTTTTATCCCAACTTTATTATTTTTTTGTAAATAAATCCAAGTAGCAGACATTCCTAATACTCCTTCCTCCTTCTATTTTCCCTGTAACAACAACTCTGTTTGGCGAGCGGGGCTGAGAGTCACCCAGCTGGCTTTCATGCTTACATCGGGACTAGAATTCACAATCTCCTGGTTTCTAGGCCACCCCTTATCCACTATATCAAATTGGCTTAATTATATTAAAAATTGATATAATCTGAGAAAATATATAACCGTGAACAGAGTGCTTTTGACTGTCCTGTATGTGAAAGAGAGACTGCAGAAACAAACATGCTTTTCTAGGTTGAAAGTACTGGATGCTACAATAATACATACAATAATACAATAAAGTGAGGTTTTTATCCTATTGGTGTAGCTAGACTGGTTTAAATGAATGTGGACTCCAGTTTGAGCAACAGCATATCTCCAAATGGCTGATAGGAAAGAGTGTTCCTTACTTGAAAATCTGCAGGCAGAGTTTATTTAGAATTTATAAGGGGAAAAAAGGTGAAAGAAATCCCTCATGGCTGTTTCTTTAACTTATCCTTGGAAATTTATAAATGAGTTAGGAAGCTGATGTGGGAGTAGCAACCTTTCCAAAACCCAAATCTGGTATGCTGGGGAAAGAGCACCAACAGGTGAGAGAACAGTTCACAAAAAAGTGGGCCTGCTCAGATCATAGTTTTGGAATGAAATCTCCATCCCATCCTTTAAACTGATACTAGCAGTGAAGGAGGCCTAGTTTGTTTGTTTGTTTATTAAATTTATATGCCGCTAAATTCAAAACGACTCTCAGCAGGTTAGTTGCAACAACATGGATCCCAGGAAAGAAAGCAATAAAGAAGTTAATTCTATGGGAGAAGGATAAGAGGAGAGCTGGTTTCACAGGTTTGACCTTGAAGACTTGCTAAACCTTTTAGTGGGTTTAAGGCAGGTGTTCTGGTGCTTGGGGTGTTAACTGCTTAATCCAAAGCAACATCAAAAATCCATTTAGGGAGTGTATGTAGCAAAGGAGTGCTGCAGACTGAGGCATCATTCCCATGACCTTTTTGTTCAGGGAACTTTTTATTTGTCCACATCTCTCTTTGCAGAGAGATATGTATCAACAACAGCCTTCTCCAATGTGAAAACTTCCTCATTTATTGATGCTGCAACTCAGAATTTTCACCCAGCATAAATGCATTGTGAAGAGTGCCAGGCTGAAGAAATTGAATAAAACTGCTTGATTCTGAAAAAAAATGTTGGGGTTTCTGCATAGAGCCAATTCTGAGCTTTTTTGAATTATTTGAAATGACAATGCCTTCTTCACCAACCCTTGCCTTGATTTCTCACAGGTCTCTGGTTGGGGGTAGTAGCTTGGGAAAGATGTAGAGAAAAAAATGGTGGCGATGGGAGGAAATGGTTAAGAATTTTGTTTATTTATCAGATTTAAACACCTCCCATCTCACTATCCAAGTGACTCTGGGCTGTTTACAAACACAAATGATGAAACCATATAAAATAAATGTAATGAAAACAGAGTGAAAAATAAGAGGAACAAACAAAGTATTTGTCCCCTACAGTTGGTATAAGCTGCAGTAAGATTTGAGCCTGAAAATATCATTTTTACTAATAGACACATTATTGTGAAGCCTCCTGCAGGGATAGAATTCTGCTTGTCTTGCAAGCACTTAAAAGATTCTGAAGGCAGACTACAGTGACAAGATTCACACATCTCAGTAATCCATTACTGACTTAACCATGGTTTGTTGATTAAGCCACAAATGGCTGAGCTCACATAATATGTTACCCTAACCTATATTTTACAATCCATGATGGTCATACCTCATACTATGCTAAAACCAAACAAACCACATTTTGGCTTAGCATAAAGCATGAATCCAATCTGTAAATAATTCTGAGAGCCAACACTAGCGTCATAACAGCTCACAGTAGCAATGCCTTGAAAATATGGTGGGTAGCTAATTTCACTTTGTCCTTGAAAATATCATAAAAGATATTTCTGATTTTTTGTTAATTCAAAGCAGCTCTTGTAAAGGTGAACACAAATAGTCTTATATACAGCAAAGAACTCAAATGTAGTACAGATACAAATCCTTAACTACAAAATGCCCAGTTCATCATTATGGTATTTACCTAATTCATTAGTCAGAGGATAAGCTTCAAGGAGCCTACCGAATTGCACAGTTACAACTCTATAATCCAGGCCTAGTTCTTTAATGCTAGGAACTTCCTGTTACGAAACAATGCATCCTTGATTTCCTGCAAATATGGGATCTTTTCCAAGTAGTAAACAGGGTTGCCTGTGCCTGTTAAGTTTTCTCAGTCACTTCATTTTTAAAGAAACATAACCAACACACCAGATTATCACTGTGGTCAGAGAATGAGTATAGATTAAAACAACATACTGGAGCAGCAGACTACTTTTAACCTAGTTAGTGATGTCTATGTAGAAGTGGCCTCATTCTAGACAAACAGGATGCACATGCTTGAGTTATTCCAATCAGATTCTGCACATGCTTAATGTTTTGGCATTCTCATTCCCTGGGACCTTTTGAAATTTTATTTTTCTCTGTGCTGCTTGTATAATATTGTATAATTAATTCAAATTTTTAGCAGTAATTCTTTAACAAAACAAAGTACATGTTCATGCTATTAAATGCTATGATAAATCAGGCTTGCAATGTTTATGTAGGACAAAGGTGGAGATGTGATTCCCTCTAAATCTGGTCAAAGCCCTATCTAGCCCAGCAAATCTTCAAGGGTGAAGGATGAGGGTGGGAGGGGGTGTAGAAACCAACAAAATCTGGAGGATCACCAGTTCCCATCCAAGTTTATGGAATAAGAAGAAATTTATATAGAGTCATGCTGAGCCAAAATGAAATTAAAACTATCATGCCAACAGATAAAGCATGGTTCATATATAGATAGTTTATATGCCTACTTGCCCCTAACTTTGGTTCCAAAAACATCTGCTGGCATCTTTTTTCTGCCTTAATCCCTAATATAAATTTCATTTCATTCCAGCCCATGAGTGAACATGGGGAGGAGAAACTCAACCTGTCATTTTGTTCAACATTTGTTCTTATCTATAATCAGGACATTCAGGTCAGCTCTACAAAGTGTGATTCTATATGAAGTAGAATAGAACTAAAGTTCATTGAGAAGCTCACCTGCATTTTTGCATCCTTCCTCTTTCCTTATATCCCAAGGAAGTGGAGGGGAGTCATTCTGCAATTTTTCTTGCCTCCCTGGGCTCAATACATGCTGCAGTACTTGTTGCTGTCATATTGTCTTCTGGAGGCCTTCTCTAATGTCACCCCCTCATGGTTTCCCGCAATTCATCAGAAGATCAGACACATAATTTGATAGAATAAGGCATGTATATTACTTTATAGTATGCTAAAATGAATTGTTATAAGGGTACAACATATAGGTAATTTTGATTGCAGTGTAAGAGAAGAATGTGTGTATTGTGGAAGGATATCCATACATAGTTAGGTTGGGAATGTTATATGAGTTGTTTTATAATCAATTACACTATTTGGGATGAAGAACCACAGACAAAGGAAGGAGAAAATAGGAATTAAAAATGTGAGATAGGAAAAAGGAAAACACCACAAATTGTTGTGTTAACAGATCAATTGGAGGGAGGTGTTGCTATTATTCCCAATAATCCATTAATCCTTCTACAGATGCAACAGGTAATATTTTGTAATCACATAAATATAAAAGGAATTGCATCCACTGAATGGAGTTTCTGCTGTAGAGGTAAATCACTACACAGCACTCACTACACTCACTATCCATCTTTATGCCATCTTTATTTTCATACATTCATGCATTACCTTTTGTTCTTTAAGCTTCTCACTTTTCTTTTTTTGGGATATCATCAGTATCATCTAACTATGGCTTTCTTGGTCTCATCTTCCTCTTAGGCTATTCTTTCTTCATATACAGTGGAGCCTCACAAGACAAGACTAATCCATTCCGGAAGAACGCTCTTAGCGTGAAATGCTCTTAAAGTGAAATGAGGTTTCCCATTGAAAACAATAGAAAATCAGACAATCCATTCCACACCCCCAAAAATATTCACCAAAAACTAATTTTCAGTGGAATTTGAGGAAGAAATTATTGTCCCTAACATCTGAAACAAGTAACCATGATTAATATACGATATAAAGCAGAAATAGAGCAAACTAACCAGCACTTACAGATCTGCTTCGAGGCAGGTTCTGGCCTCGGCTGCT
>JANHZU010004162.1:20643-32312 GCA_032468055.1 Acrochordus granulatus | reverse complement strand
TCAAGCCAGCTTTTGCACTCTCCTCTTTCACCCTCATCAAGAGGCTCTTTAGCTCCTCTTCACTTTCTGCCATTAAAACAGTCCCATAGCTACTGAGAATTTTACTCTTTGGTACAGATTCAAGAAGCAACTTTGGGTTCTTTCTTGAGGGCAAATATTTTGTTAACAGGAAACAATAGGCAAAGAGATTCAGAACCAAAATAAATACTTATTTGTACAGTTCAGCATTTCAGAGCTCAGCCTGATGACCATAATGAAGTACAATCAATCCATCTGAAGCCCTTGAAATGGCGGAAAAGGATGCAGACATAAAATCTGCTGCACCGCAGTTGAACCCTATTTTAGCTTAATAATTAGATCAGTGAGTAGTGTTGCCCTTACAGATTTAATATGCTACAAATTAAGGCAAGGTTTTGGTGGATTTCCCGGGCTTCGTCCTCCTCACACTGCTGAGAACAAACAATCACCAAGTGAAATCCTTAACTTTGGTGGCCTTGGGCTGGGCAAGCATGAATGTGGGTTTAGCCACTTCTTCTAGCTAACAGGTTGCGGAAGTTGGGGCTTCTGTGCCAGCAACGATCAGTCAGCCTTTTTCTGAATGCAAGTCTAGTATCCTTTCGAAAGAGCACAAAACACATGTCCTAAATAGCTGTATTTACAGATTGCAGCCAGAGAAGAGGGGTGTGGGATGAAGTGATTGCAAACAAATGAGCTGCATCCTTGATTGGCACTGCAAGGGCAGGGCAGTACTGGCAAGGAATAGCCAGGCCCAGCAATATCTGGGAATAACCCATGAGGAGGCAGAATGGCATCTTTCAACCAAAATAATAGAAACAGAAAAATTATTGCCATACGCAATTTCGTGCTGATAGAAGCCATGGAAAACTTATAATGCACTCACTGATGAAAGAACCAGCAACCTACAGCTGGCAGATCCTGGTCCTTCTGTCCTGATTCAGGTCAGCACAGGGCGTAGGCTAAAGGAGTGCTAATCCCATTTTTAAATATAGGTCTAATGATCAATGTGTTTTTTTAAACTTTGAAAAGAGTGCTAAAGCTCTACATGTAAAGGCCCTACGTAAAACCTGGAAAGTAGTTCAGAAACAGCTGGAAGGTATTATGCGGGAAGGTGCTAGAAGCCTAAACTGGTCTGAAACCCAAATCACATGCCTCTCCTTCTAACAGAAGTTAGAAGTTTTACCAAGTTACCATGGGAGGAAAGTAGGAAGACATTTTTGGCAGTTCTCCCCTTCCTCTTTCTATATCTCATTCCGATATTGTCCAGGGGGATCTCCTAATCCCTCAGAGTAGCTTTAGGAGGTGGAAGGCAAAGGGGATAGAAATAAAAGTCACTTTACAGTAGGAAAAAGATCTTATGAAGTACTGGTTAGTCCAGATCTGTTGTTTTAGATATGCAGAACTGATGCAATGTGTGATAAGACCATTGAAACCATCCAATTAATCCATAAAATCAGGCCATCCCCGGCAAACATAGGTTTGTTTATATAGTCAAGCTTACTCTCTTTGTGGGATTCCTTCTCATTTCCAAATAATCAATTTTATCATTCACCAAACAGCCCCGTGAAAAAATGCTCAAGACCCTCTAACTTTATTTTTCATCAAGAGAATATACAGTAAAAATACAGTACACAAAATCTTGTTTAGAAAAAATAATAAATGAAAATAAACTTTTTTAAAAAGGAAAAATTGGCACATCTTCACAGGTATATAAACACATAAAAAAATCTACGTAAATATTTCAACAAATGGTAGTCATCTGTCATTACAAATCATCCGTAACTAATTTACTTTGGTAAATAATTTATTCATACACTACTAATAACATCAACCATACAAGCCATTGAGTAATTGTTTCACAAAACATAACTATCCATTTTAGTTTTTCAGCTAAGAGGATTACAGGTAACATGTAAGCAAGTAAAGCAAATTATACTGTTAGAGAGAAAGATTATAATGAAACCAATGCTCTTTTGATGACATTTCCAAAAATCGCATAAGCATTAGAATAACAAACGACCTCTAAATGTTTACGATCCCTAAATAATGATTCTGTTATATCCTTTAACATAAAACTATCTGCAGCAGCTGTCCCAAACTCAGTGCCCTTCAAATGTGTGTAATCCCACACATTCCAAACTAAGCTTTTTACATGGGACTGTAATTAATGTATCTGGAAAAAAGGCAGTCTCCCTTCATGCGCGATGGGAGACTATATAAATTTGATAAATAAATACATTTACTGTAATAGTCAAATTGTCAAACTATCAAATGCATAAAATAAGCAACATTTTGTGAGACATGGAATAAAATATCCATAGATTTTTGCCAGATTTTTGCATAGCTCATAACCAAACAGATATACAGTATGTTATATGAAGGAACATGAAATTCATACACAGATTTTATGACAATTGCAATCCTTTTCTCAAATCTATGTTCAATTTTTTTTCTTGTACAACCAAAGAAATCTACCATTTCCTAAACTTATAAAGGTGTATATTTAATGAGACTTTAAGAAGCAATTTTGGCACAAAATGTCATACTGAATTGTGAGCAAAAATCTAATGCTGCTTGTCAAGAGACATCTTCAGCAACAACAGTATGAGTTACAATGTAGGTCACATTGCATAATTTATCATCTCATGTTACTGTACTAACAGGCAGCCATACCAGTGTAAATTCTGTGCATTCTAGACTTTTCTAGTTAACATGTATTTATCTGTTAGAGCATTTTTATGAGGGTGATTGGATTCCTTGGGCTCCATGGCAATGTAGAAAAAGGTTGATCTCTCATAGAACACATGAAAGTGCTACTTTTGTGCCAGTCTGTCAGGGGATGCAGAAGCATTAAAAAGTAGCTTGTGTCTATAACTCTCTAACTAGTAGTAGGTGAACACCAGCCAGCATAATTCAAGCTTCCTGGGTCACATGAAATGTAATGCTCTATGTGACCTCAACTTTAAGAAATGTTGAGTTCTTAAAGCAGAGTTAAAGAGGAGCCACCAAGAATGCCTCTTTATTCTTCAGATGCAATTTTTGTTTTCTTATTTGGAGAGACGATTAACTGAATTTATTTTGTTAAAATAAACTATGTAGTTTATGTAGAAGAAAGCAAGAAACTTTGTTAAAGTTGTCAATAAATTCATGAGAAGAGACAAACAGAATAGGGAAAGAATGCAGGTTTTAACGACTATTTGAAGGGACTACAGATTGTTGAAAGAAAGGGGGAAATATAAAGTTGGTTTATTTGATCAAGGTTAAAACCGATGGGATAATTTTTTATTAAAAAATTACTTTGGTAATTTTTGATGCATTTCGCTGACTAAGATCACATGACAATGTTTTAAAGGTTTTTTTTAATCTAAAATAGAAGAAATATGGAAAGAGAGTTCATTTGTTGCATTTTAACTTTATTGCATTAAGATTAATAAAGTGTTAAAATAATGCTGTTATTTCTGGTAACTTTTATTGGATTTTTACTGAAGAGCTTTGAATGATAAGGTTTGTGGGTTTTCTTTAAAGATAGAAAATGAGATATAAACGTAAAGGGAAGGATTTTAAACAGGTTTATTCAATTTAGTTTGTAATAGGTATGTTATTTCTAATAATCTTTAATGAATTTTTCCTGATTAGGATGGAGTGATAAGTCCTGTGGGTAGGACATGGGATGAAGAGATGGTTTTTGTACTTAAGAGATGGTGATAAATTGTTAAAATTATTTATACTTGCTAGAATGAAGAGGGGAGGTTACCTTAATGTTTTCTTTTCTTTCTTTCTTTTCTGCCCTTTATTTTTTTTAATATCCTTATCTTTTATACCTTGTATTTTTATCTGAATAGTTTAATCTTTAATAAAATTATCAGTGTTCAGAGGAACTTTTCTGGTTCGCTGTTCCTGTTACCCTCTAAAAGGGTGCTTTCTTACCAGTATCCAAATACTTTAGAGTCATACATATAGAGAAATCTAGGCCTTTGTAGGGAAGAATGTGTACTCAGAGCTCAGTTGGAATGCAACACAGTTTGTCAACCATATTTTACACAAAACACACAATCATCTGCCCACTCCATTTTTAAGCTGGCTGTAGTTTCTGAACATGTGCCCAAGGAATCTGTTAATAATCAATACAACATTTCTGGCAGTGCAAATTCTGCTACCAGTACTAGACATGAATCACCAACACACTGTGACCTCTTTAATAATACTTGAATTGAGCTACAGGGCTCAGAGATGTCATACCATGAGCAGTTTCCCATCTTGTATTTTTTTAATGTCAGCCTGGTCATAAAGCTGGAGCTGACTTGCATGTAAAAAAATCAAAGCAACTGAGGCCATGTCTTCAAGAGGAGGGAATTCCCACTCGAATGGGCTATTATCTGGACAGACATATCAATGACACTAGTTTTGTCACTGATTTCAGCACAATGAGAACTTCACTGCTGGACTCCAGAGTATGTACAAATTGTGTGACAAAAAATAATTAAAAGAAAAATATTTGGCTTCCTTTTTTTATCAGTATGTATATAAAGAGAAAAAATACCCTGTCTCAAGAGATTGCAAATGTAATTTTCCTTTGCATTTCTGTAATCCATCTATGGAGTGCCCTTTGTTTAAGGTAAACATTTATTGGCATGAAGAATATACTGGATATACAGTAATTTTCCTCACTATTGTTCACTATCTTGTGTGTGTATTTATTTAAGAGATTGTTCGTAATGCCTGTCTGTCATTTAAATCAATGAATTCCAAGTGTTTCTTCAAGAACTGGAAAAATATAAAAGAAAAAGAAAACACCCCAATTCGTTTAGTTTCCAAACTGCTGTCTATAGTACAAATGTCAACAGTAATAGCCTGTTTAATTACTGGGTGGCAATGATTTACTTATGATGAAGAAAATACAATGTACAGTAACTGAAAATACAGTTGTAAAAATAGAGAATTACCTCCTCACAAAGGGAAGGATAGAAGTCATGCAAAGCACTCTACGTGGGGACACAACATAGAGTAACATCCATATCACTCACCTCTGAGGGTTTAAGAGAAAATAGCTCTCTTTGAAAGCTTACTGAGTAAGGAGTGAGGTGGGTGCTCTGCGATCCCCAAAGCAGGCATTACACTTCCTCCTCTGCTTACAAATCAGAAAGCCCAAGAGAAATAATTGAGGCATGAACCTGAATTGTATTCCAACAGTGAAGTTATATGCCATATATACTAATTCAGAAGGAAGTCCCTTATGTTCATTAGAGTTTCTTCTCAAGCAAATGTGAATATGACTGTCCTACTGTTCCTGAACTCGGCTATGTTTACATCATGGAATCACAAACTACAAGTAGGTGCAGTTACATTTTAGCCTAACATCTTGTATGAACTCAGCCAGCGGAGTTATGCATGATTTGTAAGATGCGAAGCCAGAAAACTATGATTGGCTGCCATGCTTCATGAACAGAGCAAGTCTAAAGAGGTGTCCATCAGAAGATGGGTCATATGAGCAATAAAAAAGCCAAAACAGCAAAGATTTCTAACAAGTTCCAAATGAGAAATTGCTTTCCTTGAACCCCTTCTGAATCTGAAGGTGTTCTCTCCATGATACGTTAAAAGAAATATTGAATTGTGGTGTCTTTTAATTCCAGATAATCACCAAGCTATGAATGAATGATTTTGATCAGTTGACCAAATTGCTGCTGTATACTTAGCTTTCACTAGAAAGAAAACACCCAGATTCTGTACTGCAAGATAAAAAATAGAAATTTAGGCAGGCATGAGCCACTGAAATCAATTGGCTTCTGTTATTACAGGAGGGCTAAGAAATGAAACAAATACAGAATTAAGAGAGGGTAAAATGGGCAGGGTGGAAGGTCAAGGGGATGTTTTAGACCAGGTGTGTCCAACCTTGGCAACTTTAAGATGTGTGGACCTCAACTTTCAGAATTCCTCAGTTGAAGATGATGTTGTTAAAGGTATTCACAGGATGTATGCTGCTCCGAGTAATGCTGCCTTTTGCAACTGACTAATGGTGAATTTGTCAATGCCGATGGTGTTCAGGTGGTGCTCCAGTTGTTTTGGGAATGTATCCAAGGCCCCTAATATTATTGGTACCACCTTTGCTTTCTTTTGCCACAGTCATTCTATTTCTATTTGCAGGTCTTTATATTTTGTGATTTTCTCCAGCTCTTTCTGCTGAAGAGAAAGAGATTCTGCTGTCTCCAGCTGCTGCCACATCCACTATCCAGACTTTTTTGTCGTTCTTATCGTTATAAATAGTCCAGATGAAAATATAACTGGTAAGTTTTTATTAATTTATTACGTTAGGTTTTTTCATTATTCTTTACATCTCCAGCCTGTGATTTTCACCCCTCTTTATGCCAGAAGACTTCAACAGAATTGCCTCAGAAATAAAACAACATACAAAAATGTTCTTTAGAACAAAAGTCTTTCAGTAGCAGATCTGTTTACACTGGATCAGTTGAGCAATAGAGAAAATTGGCCCCAATTTAGAAGCCAACCCTTCATGCTTCATTTGGCATTATATACCCTAAGGCTGTCCCCTGACCACACTGCCCAAAAACAAAAACAGTTGGTGCAATCAGTAATGCAATTCTAAGATTTTAAAAAGATATCAGAGATCAACCTTCAAAGGATGCAGTATCTGGTGACAATTGCCAGATCCTTCAGTTCCACTTCTGATGATATCACAGTTGAGCCTGCTACTTTCCTATGCCCCTTGGTTGGCAAAGGAGGTTACCCACTTTCTCACAGAGATTCATACAGACTGTGAATCATGGGATTGTCACCATTGACTACTCAGCAATAGCTAGTGATTTTCTAAGGGATACTGAATTTATTCATGTCATTTCAATGATACTCGGCATGGAAGTTTCAAATTAACCATCATTAACCATGTCTGTTTACTGTAAGTGAAATGTGTGAATAGCAGCAATTTTGCAGATGAGGAGATAGATATATCCACAAAGCAGGAACATGCAAGAGTGGGGAGCTGTGGACATCAAAGTGTTAGGGCTTTGCTTGCAAGTTTCAAGTCATCAATCCAGTTAAGTAGATTGCTGGGGATTTCTCCCCTATCTTCAAGACTTAAGGGGCTTAGCCCAATGACATAAGATGTTAAGTTAAAAGGACAGTTTTTTGGTTGAGTTGGCATTTCTTGTGAGCTTTTTTTTTCTTTACCTGCCTTTTCACCACTTTTTTATGGTCTAGATATTCACTTACAAAGGTCACTTGGTTTCTAAGTGAACAGCTTGAGCAATTCATGATGCCTGAATTTTAAAGGGGAAAAGTTAAAGGAGCAGATTGTTTGGAAGAACAAATTTTATCTAGTTGAGAAGTACACCTACGGTTTGTCAGCAGCTGGCTGTTTTGAAAAAACCATTGGTGCAATCAATCAACTAAATTTTGCTGCCAACATAGAACTCCCTTTCTATATATTGTATAGCATGTACCTTTGGATCATTTTCCTCAGTGAATAAATGAATCAGTATAATATTTTTGACTCTTTTGTTTGATTAGGTTCTCTTTATCTGGTTTCAAGACTTGTATGGAGGTAAAATTGTGTGCAGAAATATTCAACATTCAAATAGGTACACACATTTTTAAGCACCACTTGAACAAACCATTATAAAACCAGTGCTACTGTTTTCTGCTTTGCTACAGCATTCCATGCACAGCTACATTGTTATTGGTATTTTATGAAATTTTCATAAATGCACAGCTACATTATTATTGGTATTTTATGAAATCAAGTTCCCTGACTCTCAATGACTCTGGCCAGAATGACAAATGAGGACTGGAGCATCACAGAGCATGAATAAAAAAATATCCCAAATGGCCTGTCCCTAGCCATTTCAAGATTCAGTCTTCTCCATATATCAAAGCATAGCTCTAATAAATAGGTAACAATATCCTAAAGACAAACAGACATACTGAAAGACAACAATTAACATTTACAAATACCATAGTCATTGATTTTGCAGTTAACAGCTTCTTCCTCTCAATGGGATCATATAAATTTCATACAGATATTTACATTTCATACAAATATTTACATTGTATGCCTTCATAAGGATATGTTATATATAATATTGATAATGGTATAGAGCCAAATTCTCCCCATTAATTGTTGTAATAAGAACTACAACTTCATCATTTTGCAATGTCTGTCATTATAATATGATCTCTAGGATTGGCTTGATCTTATTCAAAGGAACAGCTGTTTTTGCACATTTCAGCAGGTGTGGCAGCCATTCAGCTTCTTTCATTTTCTTCAGTATCATTGTTAGCCTCCCTTAACCTGATCAGTCTTAAGCCTCATTTTAGTGCCTTTTTCCTCCTGTCCCATTGTGTAAGGCTTTTAGATGATGTTATCACACTTTCCAGCTGCAGCTGTCATCGCTGTTCAGCAAATCCATTATGTGGTTTTAATTCCTTGTGACTAACCTGGCTTCCTTATGTGTCATTACTTAGCCACTGGAGGCCTTTCTGTTTAAACATCTTTAAGTACAGAAAAAGGAAAGGGAAGAAAGGGACCTGTCTCCTTCAAGTTAATGATGCTACAGGGGATCCTGGTATCTTATAAGCACCGTGGCACTTCCGGACTTCTGGATTATTACACAGGAATATGGGAGCAGAAGAATAGCTTCACTGGAGAAAGCAATTCACTTACATGCCTACATGATATCGCTGGCATGATGATGTCATCATGAACATAATATTTATGTTCAGGAGCCTTTCTCAATGAGGTTGGGTGCTGGAATAAAACTGCATCATGCTTAAATCTGCATCAGATGGGAGATAGGAATCTCTAAGGGGTTTCTCTCTATGCTGACATACTGAAGTGAGAGAAGCTTGGTGCTAGATATGGGGAATGGGCTTCTCATCTACAGCACATGAGAAGCTGCCCTTTTTCCATACTGAGGTAGGACAAGGAGCAGCGGCAAGACAAGTGAGTTTTATTGGGAACCATGGATCGGGAACTCCTGCCACAGAGCTGATTCGCCTGCTCAGCTGTCATGAGTCCTGATTAAATCTTTGCAAGGATCAGAGCCTCCACCTTGCCCTAACCTCCAAAAGAGTTCAGAACTAATTATTAGTTTTCCCACTTCTTTGCCTTGATTGAGAACAAAAGCCACAGATATCCCCAGCAGTATTCTTCTGTGACAAGATTTATTATAGCTTTGATGTCCTAGCAGTTCACCTAGATCTGGGAACATTAAAATTGCTGCTCCTGAAATAAGTATTGCTTTAGATGACTTTTCACCTCTTTCTAGTACTCTCTAAAAGCATTGGATGTGATGCACTTTATCTCCAGGCCAGCTGATGATAGCATGCATGCTGCCTGGGGATGATTGGAGTGTAGTCCAAAGAATTCAGAGAAGCCTATAACGAGACAATTCAGAATCTCAAACCATCACCGTCAGCAACAACCATAACCACAAAATTCTTTCCAGAACAAAGCCAGTGTGCTTTCTCAAATAAGATGGGTTTGAATTATCTTAAAACTGCTGAGAAAGAGGAGGAGGTAGCATTTAGTGAGAACATAGCCAGACATTGCTTAAAAAGAATAATAGATCTCCAGGCTTTATTTTGACTAACTTGATGTTTAATTAAACATCATTTAGCAGTGAAATCAAGGTAAGAGATTCTGCCACAAGGAGGTGTGCTGAATCTGTTCTGATAAATTTAAAATGAACAACAGGAATAAAACATAGAAATAATGTGTTAGTGTTGCATAGCACTTTAGGAAACCTCTATTTTGATCATTGGTGGTAAATCATTTAATTAGAAAGCTTGGGCGGAAGCTGAGATCATGATGTCAACAACTATGTAATGACTATTTTAAAGACTGTTCCTGATCTCAAATTGAATTTGGCCTTCCCAATTTGTAACAATGGAGCTATCTTCAATTTATGCATGTTCTGATGGATGAATGAGACCAGATGCTTTGGTTGCCTCAGAGGCATCTGAGTTGCTTTCTTGCCTGATAGAATCCATTACAAAAATGAAACGTATAGCATTTCTTTATCAAAAGGTCAAGAGTATTTTTAAAGTGGACATTTCTGCGATTAGAAATGAGAACGTTAGAGGGACCGCACAGGTAGGAAGGTTTGGCAATAAAGTGAGAGAAGCGAGACTTAGACAGTTTGGGCATGTGTTGCGGAAGGAAGAAGAGTATGTTGGGAAGAGACTGTCGAGGATGGAGCTACTGGGCAGAAGGAGAAGAGGAAGGACTTGGAGGAGGTACAAGGGTGCTGTGAGAAGGATATGCAGGAAGTTGATGTGAGTGAGGAGGATGCTGAAGACGGAGGAAGATGGAAACAGAAGATTCGCTGTGGCAACCCCTGATGGAAACAGCCAAAAGAAGAAGATATTATATTTATGGTAAAAATGTAGTCTTAAGCAGTATAACTCGTTCTTGACTTATGACCACAATTGGGCCTGGAATGTCCATTCCTATGCAAGGCAGTTCTTAAGTTAGTCCAGCCCAATTTTATGATCTTTTTATGACAGTTGTTAAGTGGATCACATTGTCACTAAGCAAATGTGGCTTTCCCATTGGTTTGCTTGTCAAAAGCTGGCTGGGAAGGTTACAAATGGAGATAACATAATCCAGGAACACTGCAACCATGATAAATACATACTGATTGCCAAGTGTATAATGTGACCATTTGGATGCTATAACAGTTATAAGTGTGGAGACTGATTGTAAGCCATTTTTTTCAATGTTATTTGAATGATGGCTAAATGAATTTCTTTGTTTAATTTATACATCACTATCTTGCGACAAGCAAGATTCAACATGAAATGAATGATTGTAAGTTGAGGTATATCCATATATCCTTTAGGGATCTTAAGTTTTCTTTTTTCTTCCCATTTTCTTGCATTACGTGTATAATAAATCTATGTTGTATTTTAACTGTAAAAATCTGGAAAATTAAGCCTCTGTTAAATGTGGTGGTATGGTTGAGTAGGATATATCCCATTCAAAATTTTGAATCTTCTCAAAATAAATTCAAAGTAATGGTTCAAATATTATAAATCCCCTGTTGCTGTTGTTCAGTTGATAAGTTGTGTCCGACTTTGCAAATCCGTGGACTGTAGCACATTAGGCCTCCCAATCTTGTACTGTCTCCCAGAATCTACTCAAATCCATGATCCTTGATGCTATATAAGCAAATCATCCTCTGCTGTCCCCTTTCCTTTGGTCTTCAATCTTTCCCAACATCACAATATTTTCTACTAAGTCCTCTCTTTGTGGCCAAAGTATTTGAGCTTCAGCATCTGTCCTTCCAATGAACAGTCAGGGTTGATTTCCTTTAGGATTGACTGGTTTGATTTCCTTGCAGTCCAAGGAACTGTCAAGAGTCTTCTCCAGCACCACAATTCAAAGACATCAATTATTCGGTGTTTAGCCTTCCTTATGGTCCAACTCTCACAGCCACACATTACTACTGGGAAAACCATAGCTTTGATTATATGGACCTTGCTCACAAGTAACATCTCTGCTTTTTAATATGCTGTCTAGGTCTGCCATGGCTTTCCTCCCAAGGACCATGCGTCTTTTATTTTCATGGCTGAAGTCACCATCTGCAGTGATCTTGGAGCCCAAGAAGGTGAAATCTGCCACTGCTTCCATTTCTTCC
>JANHZU010004161.1:77959-90404 GCA_032468055.1 Acrochordus granulatus | reverse complement strand
GCACACCAGGCCTCTCTGTCTTCTACCTTCTCCTGAAGTCTGCCCAAACCAACAGCCAGTGCCTCAATGATATCTAACCATCTCATCCTCTGCCATTAATATGCATATAATGCATAACAAAGCTTAATGGCAAATGTCTAGTTTATAAGTGTTTGATCACAAGTAAGTTCCACAAAATCAGTTATATTTCTCAAAGAGTATGCTGCATTCTCTAAAATACGTGCTTCAATCATCTGCTAAATCACTGTGGGCAAGCAGAGTGAATATATAATTGAAATGGAAAATTCAGTTTTCCTCACTGAAGTCATTTTCTTTAAATTAAATCCATCTCTGTCTCTCTGATAACAATGTAATGTTACATTAAAATTGTTTTAAAGAACAAAAAAGCCTGCAGATTTATATCATAATTTTGAAAAGATTGCCAAAGGTACATTATTATGCCCTGATGCTGAAAACATTACCAAATGTTTACAAGCAATTCATACCAGTAAATTGCAAATCTGGTGTATATTTACTTTTAAATTCCACATATCGACATTGCAGTTGCACTGATATATTAAGTCTAAACCAAATGATATAGTGTATTATACAAACCTAGCACTTTTGTTCTGTAAATTATATTCTGTACATTTATAGCTTATAATTTACTATGATTGTGAACCTTGCTAATAACTCGATCATCATTAAGCACTCTGTGGCTTAACATGATGTAAGAAGACAGCCACTGAAAGAGATTTGTGTATTTGAGGTTTGTGCATATACATCGTTAAAGCAATGTTGTTTTTAAGCTGCTAAAATAGCAATTTTTATTGCTACAGAAAAAGCTTATATAAAAGGTAACTAAACAGGCTTATTTTCTTAGACGATCAAATCCCTATTTACAAATCATTGCCCCATCCCTTTTAAAATGATGTCTTTAACAAAGTAAATTTAATGAAGTCAAGATGACAGACAGCATGCAATCAGAAATGATTTTAGAAGAACAGTGAATGTGCTAGAATGACAGCTGGCAAATGTATGTAGGATTAGGGCATACAGGAAATCAGTAATGAGACTTATTTACATCTGCAATTAACTCCACAGTACAGTAGATTTTAAAAATCACTACAGTACTTACATTAGCAATTCTAGTGTGTTTTTTTTCAGAATTCTTGGCAAGGGTGGTTCCCATTTTAAGGAAGTGCTGGGAAAGAGGATGACTAGAAGCAAGAAGGAAACTCAGTTCCACCATTGGAAGGCTTAAAAGAGCAGGTTAGGGATCGAATGCCATGGAGAAAATCTATCCATGTGATCACTAGATGTTGAAAATGACTTTCTTGTGCTAGCTGAGTTTTGGAAACATAAGTAAGACTACACACTATAAACTCTGGACTACTATAGGATTTTTTCTTAAATAGTAAAACATTTGATGGCACATAATAAAAATCAATCAATACAAAGTTAGTGCTGGATTTCTGGAAGCAGATGATATAAAATTTCCATAATACAGCACTCTCAGACATACCATGGGATTGTAGGATATTCATGACACTAGGCCAAGTTGTTGAGTGTGGGCTGAGATAAATATTAATGTAATTCTGAAGTTTAGCAAGGAGACGAAATACAATCTCCCTTCAAGGCTGATCTCTGGTCAAGTTCTTGCATTGGTGTAACAGAATCATACAATCGGCTAGCACCAATATTGGAGAAGTAGGCTATATGTTTCTGTTAGTATTTTCTCATCCAGAAAATATTTCTTCACATACTTATTTGGATGAAGCATGAGAAAAAAAACAAACATAGTGGTCATTGCTATACAATTATTCTCTGCCCTCCCACCCCACTTTTCAATAATGAGGAAACGTGTTTCAAAGGCTTCTGCTCCATTTGCTCAGAATTTCTGGATATTGATTCTCCATCCATTTCTTCCAGGAAATGAAAAATTCTCCCACCTCAGAGAATTATCCTCTTTGTAGATATCAGAATACAGTATTCTAAAATCTATTTGCCTCCATGGAGGGCTGGCTTTATCATATGTCATATCCAGGAAATTTATCCTCAGTATCTCACTCAGTAGTTTTCAGACTTCCTTCATCTACCCAGCTAATTTGCGAAGGGATTACTGGGCTGAGTTTTTAGTAAACAAATGGTTTGGAGAAAGGAAACAAACAGATTGGTAGCAAGGTTTTTTTCCCCAAAAGGAATTTTTGAGAGAAATAGGATAAAGACCCACAAGGAGCTATGTATGCTTAGATGAAAAGGACCTGCAAGGACATTTATCAAATGGCTGGCATTTTGCCCACATAGGTGGTTGCACCACCAATATTACAAGAACAATAAATAGTACAAAATGCAATAGTCATTTAGATCTCAGTAATCTTGGGAGAGCATCTGTGTAACCTGGATAAGATCATGAACCAATTGGAAAGATGGAATTGCTTCAGTAATCTTTCTCTCTCCAGAAGGATATAAAAGGAAGGCAAGGAAGAAGATGAAAGAGATGGGTGCCCACCAGACACTATCATTTTAGCAATGATAAGGTGCCCTAAGAAAACCATCACAGCACCACTCTTCCTGATTGAGTCGTCCCAAATCCGTACTAGGGAAATAAGAAGTACGCAGAATCAAAATGGGAGTTGGGGGACAATCTTAGGCTGTCTGCCCGGAAATATGATCCACTGTATCCAGAAAGGCTGGATTCCCATTTAAGCGTGCACGCAAGTGCATCCTAAGCTGCGGTCCGTTTGTCTCATTAAAAGACGTCTAACACTGCGTCCTGGCGCGTGTGCGGCAAGCATGCACACAACGAAAACCCGACGACGCCACAGAAAAGGTTGAAGATGGAGACTGGCTGCATTCGGGGCTGCAAGGTACGCCTGCCTCTCTCTGCAGTAGGTTTTGATCCAAACTGTCCTCCTTGCTTGGCAGGAAGTGGCAGGACGCCACTGGATCGGCTGACGGTCCGGCTAGCATCGGCAGCGAGCTGGGGGATTGTGGGTCGTGGTCTCCCGACTTCCCTGCCAGATCAGGAGGCGCTAGGGCCCGTTCCCAGCGTCGGTCTCTCCGCCGGCTCCGGGAAACAGCAGAGGGAGGGGCCGGTGGCGGCTCCAGGCGAATTTACGGCAGGGGATCCGCGGAGGAGACCGGCGAATTGGCTGCTTCCCGCCGCGCAAGGGACGGTTTCGTCCCGCCGGTTCTGACCTTCGCTACCTCACCACCTCCTGCTTAGCCCGCCGAGGATGAGTCCCCGGCCGATCAGGGCGAGCTTTCTTTCTCTCCCGCCGCTCAAGATTTAGGACGGATCCAGTGGAGCCTCCCGCGCCCTGCTCAGTGACAGCGTCGTGACACCTGGTCCTGAGAAAAGTAAGGGACTGGTCTTTTTTTGGGCAGTCCGATGTGTGTGTGAGGCGTTCACATGAGCGGGGAGGGTGTCGCTTGTGGGACCCGCTGTGTTTCCCTGCAGATGAGGTGATTTAGGAGGGCTGGAGCGCGGCATCCAAGTAACCTTCCCCAGCCTGACACCCTCTGCATATGTTAGGAATAGGATTGCCATCATCACCAGTGGTGCAGTCGGCATTGTAATCACCAGCTGGAAGGGGAAGTTTAGATTTATGGGGCTTCACAGAGTGTGTGTATGTCTAATTAGGGTGTGTGTGTGTGTCCCATGTCCAGTCATATATGTATACAGTACTGTAGTACTATATAGGCAGAAAGTTTTTAATAGATGGAGAACAGCGAAGGCCTCAGGAAGGAAATCTGTGGACATTTGTTTGCATTTCAGGCCAAAGGATTATAGCATTCACAGACCTGAGAAAAACCATTTTCAGTGAATGATTGGATAACTCTTAACTCTAGATTGAAAGGATGTCCGGACAGAAACTTGTGATATGTTCAGCCCAAAATAATAAAAGCTTATTAATGTGGTTAGACACATGAAGCATATGTTTAAAGCAGAGAATTTTAGACAAGGTATAAAGTTGCTTAAGCATGAGAAAATGTCTTTTTTCTTTTTTTAAAGATGAAAATTGCTCTGATTTTAGTCTTCACTTAGGCAGATTGCCATTTTTTAAATGCTTCTCAATGTGAAAGTTAGATTTATGCTTAGAAATGATATGGGTGATAACTAAGTGTATTTTAAGTGAGATTTTCACTTAGATTTCATGTGTCCTGATGAGCCATCTACTTAGAACATCCTGGCCAGTTGATTCCTCTGCCAACAGAGATTGTTTGAAGTCTAATAGCTCATTAATGACAGCAGTCAACTCTAGATTTAATCCCAGGCTATATAAAAGCAATCAGACATCTGATCTATGGTCCCTTTGTACACTTGCATTCTCTTCCTTTCTTCCTTTCTCACCAAAACATAGAATATAGAGGTCTCTTTATATCACTCAGTTTGCTGGCACACATATGTACAGAATTCCCATGATATGTGCTCCCTGTTTCAGATGTAAAGAGACACTTGCTCCTCATCAGATACTGTGAATACATGTTCTTTCATATAAACATTTCCTGTGATGTGGAACATGGGATTTGTTCATTTATGTGTTCTAACTTTTCCTATTAGTTTCTCAATATGTCTTGTCTCCTATGAATAAATAGAAACCCCTCTGTCCCTCTGTGTATATTTTTTGTGTTCTCCCTCTCTTTCCAGTTAAGTGCTCATTTATCATCTCCCTTCTGCTACAGCTGTCTATACTGTATTTGTTTCCTTGTTTGCGCTGTATTTTTAAAGGAGGAAATTAACTGTCATATCTTATACCTGAATTTTCCTGCTCACCCACAAAATGGTCTTGCAGGCAATATTGTGAATGTTTTAAAATTCTTTGACTTGGTGATTGGAAAATAATGGAGTTTTGCTTGGGCAGGTTTTTAAGGATTGGCAGGATCCAAAATTGTTGGAGAATAGATGGGAATAATCTTGGAATATAATTTTGGAAAATAGGTGAAGGATTTTTTTCCCCAGTGAAGTCCCTTGCTTTGCTAGGTCCTATATTCCTTGTTGCATCTGTATATTCTCGGTAAGTGCAACAAACTACCATTCAGATGCATAAGGAGGGAGTCCTCCTTTTTCAGGTAAAAAGAATCAGAAAGGTTTTCCTCTACCAGCCCTTTTTTTTCTAGAAGGAGTTACCATTTTTAGATGTCTTTTCTCTGCTATCTCTTACCTAACGTCTGAAACACAGCAATCACCTATTCTAAGACATGTTCAGACCAAGTCTCTGTAATTCCTGCTTCATCCATTTGCAAATTTCATTTGTTAATGCCTCTCTTCTCTATTTCATTGCTTTTCTGAAGTCCTCCTTTTTATTGTTGCCAAACTTATATGTAGGCTTCATCTTGTTTTGACATCAAAACAAGTTGCATTTCTTATTTTTATAAACAAAAAGAATAGTATTTCTTTTTGTTAATAAATGCTAGAGGTGCATTTCTTCTGCTGTGTAGTTTGAATAAAAAGGGATGTTTTCTGCATTCTCCTATCAGTCCTGTGAACAAATTGGTTAGCATTTACAACAGAAAGGCAAAGCATCATTGATCCAGTTCAACTGATGTAACTTAAGTTTCTTTGAGCAGACATATTTTAACACATTCCTTGAGCTCATGCTTAGTGTATACAAATCAGCTGTTTTTATGGGAAGTCACTTTTTTCAATTTTGTAAAATTTGAGAAACAAATATCCCTATGTAGTCCATCTTTTGTAATTGAACTAGGAGTGTAATATTGTATTTATCTCATATTTCAATATGACATTAACAGGGAAATTCAAGAGTGTTTGAGATTTAACAACAATATTTTGTTTAACAGGTATTGTTGGGCTATATCTAGTTTTTATGGAGACATATAGTTAATAATATTAGCTAGCCAGAATGTCACCACTTCTATGTCTTCTTGTAGTCTCTTATGGGAAATACCTCTTTAGTTTTTTCTGTGTTTATCCAGAAAGTATGAATAAAGAATTTTTCAAGTGTGTCTTCATAAGCTTTAGACTAACTGTGCTCAAGCAAAGATGATATCGATCCTCAACTGTTTTTAACTGTTTGACTAATTATTTGTAGCAGGGATGGTCCCAAAAAAACAAATATTCTGTTTAAAAAGGCTTTCTTCCTGATCCTGTGGGTTCTGCAACAAAGATTTGTATCAAAATAATATTAGAAAGCAATGATACATTGATGCATTAATCATCTCAGGAAGAAATACAGAAATATTTCCATAAAAATATATCCATACTCAGTATTTCAGCTATGAAATTACTCCCAAATATGTATGTATATTTCTATTATTTAATTTCTCCTTCTATTACCACTTTTTCTATTAATAAAAATCTTCTATTCATTCTATTAAAAAGATACAGAAACTTTTTAAAAAAATGAAATAATACTTGAATATATTCTGTAGCTAGATTTACTTGGTATTGGATTGTTTCCTCAGTTTACAGATGTTATGTCTGGCTGACCTTGCCTTGGTTTTGAAGCTAATCAGGATCAGTCCTGCTTGGAGACTATCTCCAAGGAATACCAGGACTTTGGGTTAGATTGAGAAGCTGAAAAAATATTGTAGAAGGCAGCAATTTTTGTATTTTTTGTTAAGAATACTACATGAATGTATTCAGGAAGGAACCAGGAGTCAAACTGGATTTGAAGATTATACCGATTAAGTTCTTTTCCTAAGAACTGCTCCTCAGCTGTGACTTGCTCAGAAAAACAATTTAGGAAACATATCTGAGTGCTGTATATCTTTCTGGAGTATTGATTATCACAGATGCGATAGTAATACAGATAGGGTTCATTGATTATAGTTATAGCTAAGAACATGAATATTCATATCCTATAATAACTTCTTCAAATAATATTTATTCTTAGCTTATAAAACCAAGAATAACACTGTTCAAATATACTTCTGTGACCATACTCATGAATATGCGACCATATTGCTCATGAAGACAGCAATGTGGTTTGGGTGCAATCCATTCTGTCAACATACCACTGTCCCAGGAATGAAAAAGGTGAATTGTGACTGTGTCTAAAAGGGATGTTTACAAACTCAGTAACAGAGCTGTGAAAACACATCCTCTCAGCAGAGCATGTTCATGGAATATGCACTGCATCAATAAGAGCACAACTGTGTTGTGGTCCTCATCCTTCTATTAAACATGCTCAAATGATGGTAAAGTTTATGATCAATTTTAAAATAACAACGTTTATGATTAGTAATGAACATAAGCAGACTGATACCGTTTTTGGATAAGTAGAACTTGTTGGCCAGGAATGATGCTAGAAGATTTCACTTTTGAAATCTTACTGGTAATTCTAGCATTTTAATATCAGGAGGAACATAACAAATACAGTTAGATTCCAAACATGCAAATTAGCAGAAAGGATTAATAAAGAGATATTGAATAAAATATTATCTTTAACTGAGGGTTTACTGGATAATATTATCTAATATGTATGCTTCTAATAAAATCATACAAAATAAAATGCTCAATGGCCAAGTAAAATCAGAAATGAGACTGAAAGGAAGAAAGTATCAAAACTAACAAAAGTCACAAGCATAATATGATTGGAATAAGGGTCTTCACCACAGAATCATGTGGGACATTTATTATTAGACCTATGTACTTTAGGCATTAGCCCTTATTACCTTCAGAGGGCTGAGGAAAATAAAACTTCTGTAGAATTCTAAATCTAAAGCAAAATACCTAAGAGAAGGAGGGCAAATAAATATAAGTAAAACCAAAAGGAATAAAATGGTGCAACCTGTAACTGGAGAGCAAAAAAAGACTAAATATCACTAAGAAAAAGAGGAACAGAGGCACCTGTCAAAAATGGACAGGCAATATGCTGAAAATAGGAGCCAAATACAAACAGGCTTACAGAATTATGCAACAGGGTCACCAGAAAATTGTCTAAGAATGTGTTCAAAAATAAGCAAATATAGACATGCACATCAGACAGTAAATTATAAATAACACTCCTAAGTTTGGGGTTTTCTAACAAAACTATTTTTTCTTTAATGTTTGATTAAAATATTAAAACTCTTTGTAGTGTTTTCAAAATACTGTTCTTCCCCTTAAACTCCTGGGGTGAACTGAGTAAATCCTCTTAGTTGTGATTCTGCTCACATCAGCAGAAAAATGGAAGTGATATTTACATTTCACAGAATATCAATTTTTGTAAGGCTTTCTTTCTGTTTGGCTTATGTAGGAAAAATTGCCATTGAATTTAATAGAACTTAATTGTCTGTAGATTTTCATAGGATTATACTGAAAATTGGGATAAAGATTACCCTCTTTTCCAGCAAAGTTGGAAAACAATAATTTTCTTGAGTAAACATTAAGAGACAATGTTATCCTGTATTTAATTTCCAATATCCTGAATCTTTCATAATCCATTTACCATTTAAATGTTCAGGTAACACAGGCTTTACTCTGCAAAGTAGAAAAATATTGTAAGTATGGAAGAATCCAGTCCTATATTCTATTATCTCTCTGTGTGTGTGTACCTTACAAGACGAGAAACTCGCAGGATGAGCAAAAAATTTAATCAAAATTATTCCGCTAGATGAGCCGCAACTCATGAGACGAGGAAACTTCATGCCAAACCTTGTGTGTCATCAGTAAGCGTGCTCTGTATTTCCCATTCAGGCAACTCCGCGCGAGAGTTCTGCCAATGCAGCAAGCACACATGTGCGTTCTGCCAACTCTTACCTCGTGCTTTACTCCATTGTTGCAGACAGCAACCCCACACGAGAGTTCTGCTGACTCAGCAAGCACACATGCGCTTACTGCCAACTCTCCTCTTGCACAGTTTACTCCATTCCCATATGGGTGGCAGCGTGCATGCATGCGTTCTGCTGACTCTCCTATTGCACAGTTTACTCCATTCCCGCACGGGCAGCAGCACGCACGTGTGCATTCTGCCTATGCTGCTGCATGGCGGCAGGTTGACGTTCCTGATCGCAATGAGCACCATGTGATCAGCTCACGTGGGAAATTTCACAACGGAGCTCTCCTCTCTTGCTACATAAACAGCGTTAATTAAGTGAAAGGCATTCAAGAGAGAGAACTCCCTCAGACTTCAGACTCCCGATTCAATCTCCAGGAAGTCCCCTCCCCTTCCTCTCCTCTACTTCGCACCAAATAAAGCAGAAATCCCCCCTCATAGTACGGAAAAAAGAGAGGAAAAAAAGGCCCTTTTAAAGTGACGGCAGCAAGCAGCAGCAGAGGCTAGAAGCTGCCTTGAAGCAAATCGGTAAGTGCTGGTTCGTTTGCTCCATTTCTGCTTTATATCATGTGTTAATCATGGTTACTTGTTTCAGATGTTAGGGACAATCATTTCTACCTCAAATTCCATTGAAAATGATTTTTTGATGAATATTTTGGGGGGCGTGGAACGGATCGTCCGACTTTACATTGTTTCCTATTGGAAATCTCGTTTCTCTTTACAAGCATTTCGTGCTAAGAGCATTCTTCCGGAACAGATTAGTCCCATCTTGTGAGGCACCATTGTGTTTCTTAGGTGCTTTATAGACTGTATTTTGAAACAGAAAACTTAGAGGCAACTCAAAACATACCCATCACATATAATTAGGCAATTGAACACACTTTGAAACCTAAAGATAATGTGTTTCAATATCCAGCTACTGTACTATGTTATAGATTTATGAATGCAGAAAGCTTTAAAGGTAAGGGAATGCATTTTTAAACCAGTGCATAGTAATGAAATAATGAATTGTCTGGAAACAAAATTAGGAATTGCAACTGTTATACGTTTAGTCTTGCCTTCTTACAATGTTTTAAATAGCTGGATATGTATCTCCTGCTCAAAATTATTTATTGCCAGTTTTCCCCCAAGTCCTCTGTTTTCTTTCTGAGTAGAAATCCATTGTGGTATGTTAGTGAACCTGTTAGCTTAGTAGCATGTGTGACTAATTTAAAATGCAATTGCATTTTTAAATCATGATTTCTGACTAAGCATTATGCATTTATCTAGCCACTGTTATTTAATTAAGCTATAGTGAAAACAAATGGTAATTTAGAGTAGTCTGTGAATCCATCAATATTGGAGTCCTTTATATAAAAGGTATATACAAGTTTCTGTAAAAATGTGCTTAAAAATGCATTTACAGTTTAGATGTGTTGCATTTCAACAAGTATAATGTACAACCAGCACAGCCAATCCATTGATATGCTATATAGTATTAGTCCAGCAACCTTATTCATGGTTAATTTAACCATGCTGTACTAAATCAAACCGAGAGGATTTTTTTTGGATTTGCAAAATATGTTTAACCATAAATGAACTACCTGATTTGGATTCTCACAACATGCTAAGCTAAAATCTCACTACCTGATATATCTCATTTGTGTTATGTGAAAACAGAAGGCCCTTTTAAATAGTTGATTTAAAGTGTGTGGATGTTTGCCCTACTGAGGAAGCTATAGAGCTAATTATTCTGAATTTACTGAGGCAATATAGATAATGGGAATATTGCAATTTTCCTTATTAAGTTTAGAATACAATTAGAGTAGCAAGTAGCACTCCATTTCTTGTATTAGACAGCAACATAATACTTGAGTGTTAGTGCCATAATTGAAATTGAGGCCTGGAAGTAAAACATCTGCATTTTTATGACACAAGGTCTATCTGATTTCCATTGAAATACCCATAACCAAACATACATAAAAGTAAAAGGTAAAGGTAAATAAATGTAAAGAGAGTTGACTAGATGTTTGAGCTTGGGACTCCTGATTTATTTCAGATCAATAAGAGGAATACTGTGGAGAAAGCCTTTCCACATAGATCTAGAATAGCAGGGTCAAAGTATGTATCTAACTATGAGCGTTCGTAGAGGTGGGGGAATTTCCATAGTATGGCAGAAGAAGAAATTTCTTCTCAATTTTACAAAAGGCACAGTTCTAGCCAGGCTACTTCACAAATCTCCTGAGATCCAAATCAACCTGTAGAAAATGTGCCTGGGATAAATGTTACAGCAATCTTTTTGCTGTTTTTCTCTTTAGTACATGTATATCAAGAGGTCCAGGTATTTGGACATATTTTGAGGCATAGAATATGGCTATCAGACTCTAGTGCCTCAAAGGAATCTGAATATTTAATGTCTGAAAAAGAACTGGTGAAAACAATTTAGCTTGTGATTGTTATAACACATATAAAATGCAGGATAATGATGGATAGTGGACATTGCAATACCTGGAAATAGCAGAATAGAAGAGGAAGAATCGGGGAAAATCACAAAGTACAAAAATCTGCAAAGAAAAGTAGAATGGATGTGGCAAAAGAAACCAGAGATACTATAGTAGTGAAAGGCACCTCAAGTACAATTCCAAAACATCTGGACACCACTTGAATACCATCAGCATTGACAACATCACTATTAGTCAAGTGCAAAAGGCAGCTTTACTTCAAACAGCTTAAATCCTGTGATGATACCTTTAACACCATCAAACAACATTTGCCTATCTCAGGCCCTTGGAAAGGATTTGATAGGTGGATAAAAATACAAAATCCAGTTTATATATCAGGCTGACTGTGCAACGAACCATATTAATAATATGCAGTCATCTTATGATTCTTTTTATCTTTACCGTAGCCATGCTACATTTATTAACATATGCAAATATACTATTGGAAATCACACATAACCAACAGGATTGTTACAGTACTTTGAATTGCTGACAAGTGGCATTTTGAACCATGCTGATTAGGAATTTTAGAAATCATTGTTTCTAGAGGACATCCATTTGAGGAAAGCTTCTGTAGACATTAACCATGAAGTTGGTTCACCTATTTGTTCATGCCTCATCCAGTGTTGTATGTGCATTATCAGCTAGCTCTTAATTCAGATTTATTCTGGAATGCCTCTTGTACAGCATGCAAAAAAGCTGCAGATCAGGCATAAATTAAAAGAAGGCATAAATTAAAAAGAAGATAATATTTACTTGTTAAATTTTTGCCCAACAAGATAAGTTCAATAGTGAAAAAAGGAAGGCAATTCTAGTAGATGAAAATATATATTGTATATTGTATATACAATAAAATATATCTATTATCAACTAATTCAGTCTTTCCAGCTAAGATCCTCCATCCTGCAGAGAATTCTGGAAGTTGTCAACTTATCTATACAGGGCTGGATTGGCTACACTATTATAAAAAGAGTGTAAGGTCTGTATTCAGTCTAGTAGACTATCTATGGGATATTGTTGTCCTTATCTAAAGCTGATGAACTTGGACTTCAGAAGTTAAAGTTCAGTTTAAGAAACTAATGTCTCCTTCACAGATTAATAATGCCCTTTTTCTTCTCCTTATTTTTAGGTTTCCAAGTGCAGTAAAAAATGCCAACCATTGTCACTTTAATCTTTCTGCTTTTGAGCATTGCAATTATTGTTACAATTACTCTTGTCCAAATGAATCGGAAACAGATCCTTTCTCCAGGTCTAAAGGTAGGC
>JANHZU010004161.1:19589-35272 GCA_032468055.1 Acrochordus granulatus | reverse complement strand
TAGTCCAGGATTGAGATGACGAGGGCATGAGTGACCGAGTGCAGGGACTCCTGGTCCAGGAAAGGGCGTAACTGGCAAAGGTTGTACAAAGGCTCTTCTGGCCGCGCTCACTACCTGCTCTTCAAGTTGGAGTCATGAATCCAGGAGAACCCCCAAGGAGAACCAGAAGAAGTTATGAATTCTTCCTTCTTTTTATTCAATAAATTGGCCAACTAACTCAGGACTGAAGTTGAACTGAAGTGTCAAAAAAGTCAAGATGGTATTATAACATAGTAAAAAGGGGAAGTGATTTGCATGATAGTGGCTGCCATCTTGACTTTTAAGGTACTCATCCAGATATCTATGTTGAGACCCTTTGCATGCATGTCCTAGCTCACTGACTTAAATCTCACAGCTTTTCACTGTTAAGTAAAAATGGTCTGGATACCCCACTTGCTCTTAGAGCCCAGGGCATGAATCCAAGGGATCTAAAGCTGTCATGGGCTGTGTTTGCCAAGCATATTAACTGATACCAAATTGAACTTGATCTATTGATTTCACCAACCTACTTGGTTGAATTTTCACAAAATATTGGCTAATTTGTGGCTCAACAACAGGTACATATTTATCTTTTCTTGGGATCAAGAGCCCTGTACAACCTTATTACACCTTGTCTATCAACAGCAGCCCATGCTTGTGCAGCTTTTTTTGTTGTTAAGTATGATCACAGAAAATAAAATCAACCTAGCCTTGAAGGGTGAGGAAGAAGTGAATGGTCGGAAAGCAGCAGACAGAATTATTCCTGTGGCCTCCTTCTAACTTAATACTCTACTCATTATGCATCACTGTCCCAGATGTACTCTGGCTGCTTGCATTGAATCAAACCTTCCAGTTTTCACTGATGGACGACCGAATTTGTTGAGAAATGATACAACAGCCTTGAGACCTAGAGAAACACCTTTGACTTCTCAGTTGCAGCTTCCTTGAAGTTTCATGAAATGCAGCTTTTAATATGAAGAGAGAGAAAGAGGGAGATAACAGAGAGGGCTTTTATTGTGAAAAGGATTTCAACCAGTTAACATGTCCCCTCCCCTCGTTTTATCCCCTCTTCATAAGCCCGTAGGAGTGCAAACCTGCAGGAGTAGAGAACTAAGTTGGGCTGGCTGCTTTCGCCGCTTTACCGCTGTCATTAACGCACCCAGGAAAAGCAAGCAGTTCTCGCCGCGCTGCGCTGTCCTGTACGGTTCAGCGACAGGTCCGCAGATTTCTGGTGGGGAGGGGAATGCTGGTCTCTTTTGGGATAGAGTGATTCAAGTTGTCAGTTGGGACGCTATTTTGGAGGGGCTGTGCCTGGTTGCACTTATTTCAAAGAGAAATGGGGAAAGACCAACATGAATGGCTGGCATCCTGAGCGGCCGAATTGCAGATGGAAAAGAGATCGAGTTGAATGCAAAACGAAAAGAAAGGAGATTACGGCCGTATCCCAGAGTCTTATATTGGATATAAACACAGGAGGTGGCAAAAAGGAAGAGGGCACGTCTGAACATGGTAAGCCATGCCTTACATTTAACCAGTGTGCTCCCAAGTGTCTTTGTTGGGAAGTAACTCCTATGGAGGTAAATAGAGAGGGCTGCTGTGCAAAGGATTACAGTTTACTTAAATGAAACCAGGAGTTTAAGAATAATTTATTTGTATAAGAAAATCTTAGCACAGGAGACGATACACTGATCCCCAAGAAATCTTGCTCATACATTCTCACTGTTCGTTCCACTTGGCAGTTCCTCAAGTTAGAGTAACAAATATCCCATGCCATTACTTGGGTTTCAGTGATGGTTACCTTGAAGCATGCTATATACTCTTGTTAGGTTAATTTTACGGATGGGCCTGAAATAAAAAAAGTTTTGTTTCAAATCCAGAACAAACCACCATTCCAGAGAATCTTCTGAATTATTTCAGGTGATCTACAATTTGGAGAACTGACACCCAGAATGTAGATGTTTTGAGATGAAAAAGAATCTGGTAAGTCAGGCTATGCCTGGCTTTTTTACATGTCTTAATTGTAGTTTATTAAATGTTACGAGAACTGACTTAGGAAATAACATTCAGTATAATGCCACTACGGTTGAGTTCTCACAATATACTATTGTACGCCAGACTGAAACAAATCATGTTATAATTTAATTCAGCATCTTAAATTAGCCATTGGAGGAAACTGCTGATGAGTAGAGACACAACCGAGCAAAAGTTTGTAAAATTGCTTTCTGAATTTTTGAAAATAGTTTGATACTTGGAGACCTAGGAATATACATTTCTAGTAAGGCTGGGGAAAAACATATCTTGAACTTTAGAGAGCTACTTGTAATGAAAACTACAGGTAGTCTATTCTGCTCAGCAATTATTAGAAGTTATGATGAATTTACCAAAGGGACTTATGACTGATTCTCAAAATTATAGTTCTTATAATGCCCTCATAGTTATATGATTGTGATCTGGGCACATGGCAACCTCTTTGCACTTACAACCAGTTGCCTAGCACCCCACAATCAGGTGATCACCATTTGCAACCTCCCCTGCAGGCTTCTTCCAAGAAAAATCAATGGTGAAGCTGGCAGGGAAAGGTACAAGGTAATCTTGGGTCATTTCCTCTCCTATCCCAGTCTTTTTTTCATTTACATACCCCATGTCCTCCTTTCCTCTTTCCCCTCTTCCACACACTCCACACCATCCTGTTCTCTTTTGTGCAACACACATTGCATCCTCTTTCTCCTCTGTTTGCACACATCTCAATAGCTCTCCCTCCCAACTTGTATGCAACCTGGCCTCCTAGAGCCATTCCACAGCAGTAACCTAGTGATCCTTACCTGGGATTCCCTTTGCTTCTCACTTAATGACTTGTGTGTCTTGAGGTTACAGTGACAAGAGGATGCTTAGATTGCCATCACTAAGTGATGCAGTCACATGATATTGCACATTATGACTTAGTGATCACAATCCTGGTTCCAATTCCATCATAACTTGAAGATTAACTATTATCTCCCAGAAATCTTCACTTACAACTGTGTGTTTCAACACAATTTTAAGATATATGTACATGCTGGCTGAGGAATTCCAGGAGCTGAAAGCCCATCTTAAAATTGATGAAGTTGAGAAAACTGATCTACAACAAGCAACATCTATAGCAAACCACCATGCTAAAATGACAATATGCATGTGTGATATCATCATATAAATGCTGTGATATCTGTATACCATTATAGGATGAAAATATGGGACTTGCAGACTTTGTAAGATAACATCACACAGATTTTATCATGCTTTCTTTCCACTTTCCACTCTACAAATGCCGTATCTTTCATAAGACCCAGCTACCTGGTCAGTGATGCTACGTAGGCCAAAGTATCTTCAGGGCATCAAATTATGTATGAATCCACACTATTGAAGTAATAAGACAGTTTCTTTCTGAAAATGGACTCTTTATGTTGTTATGAAAAACAATAAAATAAGACAAGGTACAGTAACAAATATAGTTTTCAACATTCTGTCACAGTGGTGGTGGTGGTATTTGCTTTGTATCTAAAATGCATAATGTAAAAATAACTACTGCAGATATTCCAATGTCTGATTAGCTAAAGAAGTTTAATAAAACTCCATTAAGGAACACTGAAGGCTTTCAATAGGATACTATCCACTTTGTCCATTGAAAAGATGATCTTGCTTCTGGTCTTGCCAGCTCCATTCTGGAATGCTGTCCATTGACAATCCATTAATGTGGGAAACTACTCTCTGTATATATGCAAAGCATTTGAGCTTTGTCTCTTGCAATATTCCATGTATTTTTCAATATTTGAGCATGATTTTAATTCTTAAAATAATTAAATATTAGTACAGTATTTTCCTGTTATCATACAAATATGCTATGACTGCCATAGTTCCTAGTAAATATGAATTTTGCCCATCTTGGCTAGGACTGTTGAAATCCCAATATATGTGATAGACATCAAGATGAAGGAATGATATGTGTTTGTTAAAGAGAAATTGTGTTAGTGAGAGTAGCTATGACTATCGGTGGGGCATAAATGTAATAATAAATTTATCCAACATGAATGCTTGTGGCAATTCCAGATGCTTTCCAGGAATCCTTAATAAAATGTAGATAACTAAAGCAGTTCTTTCTTACTTTTTATCAAGTGCTGAACCATTTTGCAATAATCTTTGTTTAATGTAGGAAAAGGTTCCTGGCAAAGATGCCTAGTAATCCATTTAATCCATCTAATGTTGGATGTTAACTGGACAGTAGGAAGGAAACAATTTAGCAAGGGATAATGCAGGGGAGTTTTTAGAGGAGGAATGCCGAGCTTTTTCTTTGAAAGAACTGCAGCCTTTCAGCAAATCTGCAACGTTGCACTTTTCAGTACTTATGTAAATATGGAATGTGCATATTAAATTTAACCATAATGATTCTGGTACTTTAAAGTGGCACTAATCCAGAACTGACAACCATGCAATTAATATTTCATACTAGTTCGATAAAGGGTTGCAGTCATAAAAATGGGACTGGATGTCCAGTTTAGGCCACTGGATTATTTGCATGTTTATTCTTTGTATTCTTACAGTGCACACGAGTAAAGTGTTTTGATATGTTTTGGCCACCTATATTGGGGTTCCTGGATCAACAGAAAACATCACAGATGGAGAGAAGATATTATTGATTACATAAGAGCATTGATATATACCTGCAGCTCTTGGAAATACCTAGAACAGGGATCCTCTATTGCCATAAAGTGTAGATAAGTCTTTCAGGTTGTTGAAAACTGGAGAATATACAATGTGCACTCATGAAATGGCATCCAGAAGAGACTTGGCTATCCACAAAGTAGCTACCATGTTGAATATGGATAGTTACTAACCAACCATCTACCAAAAGATTAATCTCTCACCCTGAGGATGACCTTTACCAATCAAGTAAAATTTCTGTGGAGATCAAAGGCAATTAATGGAGATTCTAATATAAATTTATCTGGAATATCTTCTTGTTTCTACAGGATAGAAACAGAAACTAAGGTTAGGTCAGAAATCAAATATCTTTCTTTCTCCTTTTCCTCTTCTTTCCTCTATTTTTTCTATGGCAGCAACAAAAAATCATACTCCTTTCTACAAAAAATCATACTCCTTTCTAAAATCTTGTCTTAGGCAATTGGCTGCAGTTTCAATTTATAAAGCTAAGTCTGCTTCTAATTCAGATCAATGTGTAAAAAAAAGGAAAAAGAGTGAAAATTATGGTAGCTGAGATTCCAAGTTTGCATACTTACTTGAATCTTCTGGCAGGACATTGATGGAAGCTTCCAGGAAAAACTCTTAAGTGTAGATTCGCAAAATATATAGCCTGTTTTTTTTAATCTCCTGGAGTATCACAGCAATAAAAAAATTGTTGACGTGTAGAGGAAGCCATGCTAGGAACTGAGCCAGAAAAGACCACAGAGAAAACTAGCATGTTTGTTTATTCTTGAGATTGTGGTTAGTATATACAGCAGCATTCTCTCAGTCTACTGGCCTCCAGATGTGTTGAGCTCCCAGAGCTTCAAAACATTTAGGGGACTATGTAAGCCATTATCTGAAACATTTGGAGTCCATCTGGTGGAAGAAAGTGATCTATAGCAAGGCTGTCAGAAGAACAAAAGGTTCTACTTTTCACAGATGACATTCATATTTTCTATGTTTGCTGGTCTTTTCCCTTTGGAGGTAGCAGAAGTAGATAATAGTAGTCAGCATTGTACATCTGTGTTTCTTTTCCAACAATGCAGAAGAAAAGGAAAAGGTTTGAAAGTAATAAGAACAGCTGGCTGAGTTGTCTCAATAGATAAACCCATCCTTCCCAAATCCATAGTTTTAGGATACTGTACTCCAGAACCATGAAGACAATATTCACAGTTTGTTGGAAGATGGAGAAATGAGCTTAGAAAGGGCTTGCCAGAGACTGGGTTAAAACAATGGGATCTTTCATATGTGTTGATGTAAGTGTGTTAATTAATGGATTGTATCAAATCATGATCAATTTATGAATTAACTGATATGTATCAATTACCTGATCACCACTGTATTAAGTAGCATTTTCCATTGTGAATAGGTCATATCTGATTAAAAGCTTCCAATGTAATTTTTAATTCTGCCAGACTTGACTGAAAACACAATGACTTTAAGTGGATTTGATCCATATAATAACAAAGTGGTAAGAATTTGAAGTATGGAAATGCATTACTGAATCGACTCTCTGTGTCAGGTTTGAAATGCATGGAGACAGGACACTGCAAGATTTTTCAGCATAATGAAATTGATGTGCCACAAATATCAAATCAGCAAGTATGTGAAGGAGAAACATTTACAAGGGAGAAAAATTAATCAAGTATACCGTCTCTTTTCATTGCCTGCAGACCAGATACAGCCTATCCCATGGTAGTCCTCAGGCTCCTGAAAAATATTAAATGTAGCCTTCATTCAGGCACTATCATGTTGGCTGACCTGATTTAAGGAAATAAGAACTCAAAATTTGTGGAACATGTTGCAATGAAGTCCTAATTATTCCTTCTGCATTGACTCTATAAATCCCATTGTCTTGTTCCTTTCCCTTCCAAAAGCTCAGATCAGTAGTGAGAGAAGCAGAAATTGACTGGATCACTTCTGTCTCCTGCACACATTGCCACATGTATAGGTTTCCATATAGCTATGCCCTATGGTCCTAGTTTCAAAAACCAGAAGGTTTTTCTCCTGAACAAGCAGTTATTGGTAGAAACCCAACACTATTAGGGGTGATGTTGATGGAGCTGAGAGTGTGTCTAAATGTGTATTTATGTGTGTGTGTTTGTATATGTGTGTATTTATACCCATTTATTTGGGAGGAATAATTAAAAAAAAGTCAGGAAAAATTATCTGGTTTTGAAATTTTTCCAAGGCTACTCAGAAAAGTTTCTAATTATTATTACAATTTATTTTTATTTTATTCCTTTTTATCTACGGTCTCTTGGATTGGGGCAGAGAGGGGGAAGGGAAGAGGGAACCACATCTGCTAACATAATTTTTCTCTTAAATGTCATTGACAAAACTTTCTTGATCCTGTTGCCTTGTAAATAATATTTAAACAACAAATGTTCTTGAGGTGAGATTGAAATTCCATGTTTAGTTTTCTTATATTCATCTTGACAATGGACCACTAAAAGAAAAATCTTCCCCTCTCCAAAAAATAGATAATTAAAGATGGCACTGGAAAATGTAAAGCAAATTTTAAGGCTATTTGATTAACCTCATCAAGTAAGTTTGTATATATCAAACCACATTTTTCCTTCTGTAGGATCTTTAAACTGTGATACATACTTGGGAATAAACCCTATATAATTCAATTGAATTTTTTTTTTCAAACAAACAAGTGTGTTTGTGTGTATGTGTGTGAGTATTATGAATCTGATTTGTTGTTTTGAGCAAATAAATTCAAGCTGAAGTTTACTATTCTCTGGTGATTTACTGGCATAGTATATAACATATTCCATTCTGCACTGTCAAATGAGATTTTGATTAGTTTGTCACATTCAATACATACATAGTATTAGTATGATCATCAAGCATGAGATAACTATGAATATAGATATGGGACATGAAGTAAGGAACAGTATTAATTGTTAAAGGACATCAATATGTTCTGTGCATTCTGTCCTGCATATCTTAAGCTGGAAAGTGGTGGAAGATGAGCCTCATTATCAATGCTGAAATAAGATTAAATTGCCAGTCTCATCGGCTTCTCCATGTGGAATGGGATAAGGGCTGTTCTGTCTGTCTGAAGCAACAACACATACTGAGTTGGCTTTCATTAATAGATAAAGCTGTCTTAAAATTTTCTGATCTCCTGTACTGTTAATTGTATTTATTTATTTATTAAATTTATATTCATCTCACTATTGAGCAACTAATTAGAATTTCCTGAACTAGAACAGTCTCTTCTGCTTCTGTTTGCAATCAGCATAGTCTGGAAGTACCGATGATTACTTTTTAGTTGTTACACTGATCTTTTCCCAAGTTTTCTCCTTGCATATGGAGAAACTTTCCCAAGTTTTCTCCTTGCATATTTGAGATGGCATATGTTTCTTAAGAATGTGAAGTGGAGATCTTGGGAAGCAGCTGTGTCTAGTCCATAAGGATAGGGGGAAAGCTTCCATAATGGCTTGAAGAAAAAGATAACCATCTTGCTATTCAATCAGAACATGAGATACACCCATCAGAGAATTCTTCAAAGCAGTCAGGCATCACTGATTCCATTATCTTTGTAAACCATATAAGTGTAATAGGTATAAGACCATACTGAGAAATTAGCCAGCTATGGCAATGGTGTAATACACATCCCTCTGATCATAGGTTCACTTTCCAGGCTTTTAGAATATATTATGCTTTTGATATACTGAGACAGGCCCATAGTTGTCAGAGTGACAATGCTCAGTCAGTCCATTTCCAGGGTCCCCAATATAGACATTGAAGTTTCCTATTGTAAAGGAGTATGGAGAAGTCCTTGAAATTAATTTAATGACCATTATATAAACATCATCTTAGTTCAGATAAACAGAAGGGAGTGAGGAAAAAATTATTTTTATTAGTAGTAAAAGAGAATTTTTTTCAGCTATCCAGATTCTGTTATACTTTAAAGCAATATAATACATTCCAGTACAGTAGTTAATGTAATGTATGTTTCCTGACCTGAAGGTCTGACACCTATGATCAGAGTAATGTACTAGGATTCTCCAACCCTAGGCTGAAAATAATTATATCAGATAAACTCTTGAACAAGACAGATGGCATATCAACAACATCCCTATTCTGCTTCCCTAACACAACACAAAGGAGGTTCTTGCAACTAAATTAGAGATAAATTATTATCTTAATACTAGAATCTTTATGGATTAATGCAGTTCCATAATGTCTTCTCCTCTGCCACACCTATCTTTTTTGATGCTGTTTGGTACATCCAGGCTTAGCAGGTCAAATTTGAACAAGTACCAGCTTTTTTACTTAGGTTCTGTGATACAAATTACACTGGCTTATTTATCCATATGAGATCATAGATATAAGATATTTTATTGTAGTCAAATCTGACATTTCATAGCAGCATTAAAATATGTGAGCCAAATGATATGATTTCCAAGATCTCTGCTTATAAGATGAGAAGTTCTATTTCCTGTCATGTAAGAAAAATGTTATGACACATCCTTCTTCCATACTTCTGTCTTCAGTATTTTTATCTTAAACCTCAGCTTGGATAATCATCACTTTCCTCTCTTCATCCTGAAGCATTTTAATCCCTTCATTAAAAATCATGAATAACTCACAAAAATCCCTTTGTTCCAGGCTAAGCAGAATAACTGATATTCTCCCCCAAAGCAATCATAGTTTATTGTGGCTTGAGATCCTAGAGTTCAGTCAAGGGTATGTTAGGTCAGGAACAAATGCCTGAGTCCTACATCGACTTCCCACCAGGACAGATGTAGCAGCTATACCAGATAGATGACAGATTCTTGTCTTGATCTCTCTAAGGGTTGGTGGTCTACTTTTTTGCCATGTAATAATGTCATGGGTGGTGAGCTTGCTTTTAAATGATTATATGACCGCTATGTAACTAATACAGTAAAATATGGGGAATTGGCTGTCATCCTTAAAAATAAATTGCCAAATTCTGGGGGAAGTATGGCAAATGAAAGTGGTTCTACAAAAGTGGAGCTGACAACCGGAGCATAGACCAATAGATGGTGAATAGACTATCCTTGGAACCTTTCCACATAAGGAGAAGATGGGATATTGTCCATATGTGCTTTGAATGATTGCTTTTTGCAGAAAAAAAGGACTGAAGTTTTCCACAGGTTTGAGCACCAGGAGATAAAAGGATTAATGATCTTGCTTGCAATTGTGGCAGACTTTTAAAGTACATTAAGTTTATAAAGTTTACTTTTTAATTATTTTCAGAAATTACTCATTAACAACTTTTAAATTATTGGAGACTTTTGGATAACAAGCTTGAAAATGCCAGGAGAATTTGCCTTTAATCTTGAACAACACAACAAAATACAGTGATATCTTACAAGATGAGTAACTCACAAGATGAAAAACTTGCAGGACAAGCAAAAAAGTTTAATCAAATTTATTCCGCTAGACAAGCTGCGACTCACGAGATGAGAAAACTTTGTGCCATACCTTGCGCGTCATCAGTAAGCGCGCTCTGTATTTCCCGTTCAGGCAGCAACTCTGCATGAGAGTTCTGCCAACGCAGCAAGCACGCATGCACGTTCTGCCAACTCTCCCTCGTGCTTTACTCCATTGTTGCAGACAGCAACCCCGCGTGAGAGATCTGCTGATGAAGTGCGTGCATGCGTGCATTCTGCTGACTCTGCCACATGCAGTTTACTCCATTCCCATACGGGTGGCAGTGCGTGTGCATGCGTTCTGCCTACACTGCTGCATGGCGGCAGGTCGACGTTCCTGATCACAATAAGCACCACGCAATGAGCTCACGTGGGAATCTCACAACATAGCTCTCCTCTCTTGCTGCGCAAACAGCATAAATTAAGTGAAAAGCATTCAAGAGAGAGAAGGAGACTTCAGACTCCTGATCCAATCTCCAGGATGTCCCCTCCCCCTCCTCTCCTCTCCTTCATGCCGGGTTATTCTCAAAGCACGTGCACACACACACACACAAAATAAAGCAGAAATTGTCCTTGTCCTTGCCCCAAATAAAGCAGAAAGCCCCCCTCATTGCTTCTCCCCTCATAATACGGGGCCAGAAGTGCTTCCAAACTGCCCACAAAGCCTGGAAAAGCTGAGGGAATAAAGGCCCTTTTATAGTGACGGCAGTGGATTCTCCGAGCCAGCAAGCAGCAGCCGAGGCCAGAACCTGCCTCGAAGCAGATCCATAAGTTCTGGTTCATTTGCTCTATTTCTGCTTTATATCGTGTGTTAATCCTGGTTACTTGTTTCAGATGTTAGGGACAATCAAATTCCGTTGAAAATGATTTTTTGGTGAATATTTTTGGGGCGTAGAACAGATTGTCCGATTTTCTATTGTTTTCAATGGGAAACCCTGTTTCACTTTACGAGCATTTCACACTAAGAGTTTTCTTCTGTCTTAGTCTTGTCTTGTGGGGCACCACTGTACTTTAAGTTTCAGAAATTTAAGTACAGTATTTGAAGTAAACAAAAAGCTAAGATTTTGATCTTAGAAACAAACTAAGTGTCCAGTATAGTTTTGAATATTGAAACTTCTACAGTATGATTTTGCAATTAATTATAAACAGTTTCTATGAGTAACAGATCCTTTTCTGATTTTTATAAGATATAACATAAATAAATTAAAAAAACTAGACATTATAGGGAATAAAGATTTTAGGTAGAGGAAAAATATATAGGCCTGCAAGATGATTATGACAATAAAAACACTGAAAGATAGAATACAGTAGTTATCATATCAATAAGGACAGTGATGTCTGCTTCCATGGATAGTCCAAAATACATTATTGAAGAAATGTCAGATTTAACCAAATTTTATCTGACAAGATAGAGATGCTATTTAAAGAGGATTTTAAACTGATAGGCCAAGATAATTATTTCTAAAAGGATACTTCACTGGATTTACAAAAGAAACTGGCTGAAGTTTTAAAATTTAAAAAGGAAATCCAAACGACAAAGCAAGAGAGTGAATAATTTTTTCCTACCGGATTTACAAAATAGGTTCTTTAAAGCCTTGGATAACTCTGTTGATGAAACAAAGAAGAAATGAAGAGAAATAAAATCCTACAGCAATATTTGAATGAACTAAAGATTGTTATAAGTTAAAGGAAGGAATATAAGTTGGTTTATTTTATCAAGGTTAAAATATGTTATTACTACTACTGGCTCCCCACTCTTTCTACTTACTCCAGAACTGAAAAGATGATCCTTTATGGATTTGTCTATAGATAAGGGACAGGATATGGGATGAAGAGATAAGTGTTTGTAACTTTAGAAAGGGTTAAAAGATACTAAATTTATTCTTGTGATGAAGGTTGGGAACTTTTCTGTTTTTCTTTTTTCTTTCTTTTTCCTTGCACTATTTGATCCTATTTTCTTTTTTAAGTTTAGATTGTATTAGATTTTATTATTATAATAAAAATTCTTAATCTCTCTCTTTCTCATTAACCATGGCTATCAGATAGATACAGATGGTGACTAAGTATTGCCATACAATTGGCAGTATTGAAGCATGCATAAGACATTTTATGCTTTTCAGAAAGGCTCACTTTTCTTCCAGACTTCCCTATATTTGCTTTTCCTCAGGTTTGGCCAGGGCTCTCGGCCAACATTTTATAGAGAATGCATGGGACGATTTCTTTCCCTTAAGAAGCAAATGGTACTAATCTGAGAAATCTTTTGCAATCTTTCAGTTTTTATGTTTGAGAAAATGAAGCACCATTTGCATAAAACTGATTTTCTCAAGTAATATACCGTATATTGGCTTCCAGGATTAAAACTTTGAAATGATAGCAGATAACTGTGTCAAGCTGAAAAGCACTCTTTCCATGAATGATCAGCTGCCTTGAATGTGAATTCCCTATGGCTGGGAGATTTTTAGTTCCTGGACAAAGATCAGAGAAAAAAAACTTGCAAAAAAAAATCTGCAAAAATGGTAATTACACGGATTTGTTATTCCTCTTTTTAAGACTATATCTTCCTATGTTGCTCATCAAGTGAACGTATGTTTTTTAAAGACCATTGGAATATTCAAGCAAGGAAAAATTTCTGAATTTTTAATTTTAAGGCTCAGATTGCATCATCAGTTAAATATACATGGAATGTCACACACTGGAAACAAGTGAGTTGCACTGTATTATATACTCTCTTCAAGGGTTATCTGCATCCATATGTGCCTTCATGGAAGATGTTTCCAGAAACCAGAAAAAAAATGCTAAGGCATTTTTTTGTTACCAAACAAAACTTTGAAAAAGACTGTGATGAAAAGTCACATTCATTTGAAACCGTTCATACCAAATGGCATGTTTACTTTGGAATTGCTCATATAATTTTTAAAGGAATGTATGTCTCTACCTCTAAAAAGACCAGAGGAAGAATAGACAAGAAAATTAGAGGCAGATTTTTGGCATGGCCCCTTTCATAATTTATGTTGATTCTTTTTTCCACAGAGCAGGACTATGTTTGCATCAAGAGCCCTGGATAAAATGAATTATAATAATGGAGGGGGGAGGCCTGGAGGAAAAGGTACAGATGGAGAAAAGAAGAACCTGAAATATGGAAATCGAAAGGTAGAATTACTAGATGCAGAGTGGATACTTATATAAACTAAAACAGTAGTAAAAGGGGGGCTCTAATTTTAAGCATAGGTTTTTATTGAAATTGCATCTACTGTAAAGGTAGGAACTACGAATAGCTATAGAATGAACTTTGATAAGGCTGAAGTCAGCGCATCCTGCTTCTGTCAAGAAACTTTAATTGCCATTCCAACTTTGAAAGACAGATCTAAAGCATTATTTCCAGCTGTGTTTTGCTCATTCAATTATTAGAAGTGCTTGTTTCTCTCAGATTATTTATTGAACATTTTTTCCTCTTTGTAGTTATCACAGACATGGTTAAATCCTAATGATACCATAACTTAAAAAATAATCTTCAGTTGGAACTGTCAATGCCAGCCCCTAAACTCTGGATATATTGGCAGCCTTTTAGGGCTGGCAAACTAGATTTACAAATTAGCCTCCCCTCATTTGATTCTCTTCTGATTATAGAAATGAGATTTCCATTATATTATCTCACTGCAGTTAGCTACTATCCACCTAGCATTAATAATCTATTACTAATGTTAGCAACTTTTAGGATTGTCAGAGTTAGCTCTTTCTGTGGTAATTCTTATATCCCAAATTTTAACATCCCAAATAAATCTTCCCTTTTTGGTCGATGTGACTATCTTCTGATTTATAATAGCTAAATACATCATCTAGCCAAACAACATTCTTGATTTAATCTGGACTAACTATGTGGAACTCTTTATTGCCCACCAACATTTATGAGTTTCAGCTGCTCATTTTGGCTGTCTCACACTTTTTTCCTGCCCATTTATTTCATCAGTCTCAATAAAAAGGATATCTTTGAATGTATTCTAAGGATATATCTGTGCAATGCTGTTGAACAAAAAAGGAACAAGAGCCAAATATCCTTCCTGTATGAAGTGATATCTTTTAAGAAAAACTGAAACTTGATAATTTCATTGTTAATATTACTCTTTGAGATCTCTTTCCTTCCTTAGTATTTCACAAAAGTAAGGCAAAGTCAGATTCGTTAAGATGTGGTTTATTTGCAGGACTTGCATTGGCACTTTTCCCAAATAGATTGGTTTTATCTGCACCAGAATGACTTATGTCATCGATAACAACCTATACTGCTGCCAGTCAGATAGTTACTTTATAGCCCCAAATACTGAAAAATTGACTTATGAAAGAAATTACCACCCTGGTTAACTCCTAATTTATGCATAAATGATGTTCATGTTTAGAAACTGGATTAAAAATCATTATATAGTATGTATAATAATATAAATTATGTTATTATAATATATTAAAATAGGCATTAATTGCTGGTAAGATGGATTTTTTTCTAACATGCCCTTTCTAATTCCTTTATCCTGCTGGAATAGGCAAAACAACAGTGGAAGATAGTGTGAGCATCCCTTTCCAACTCCTAAGTTGGAAATTCAGACTGGACTCACACTAGATAGAGATTATTGTGTTCCATCCTGATCTTTAAAACTCTTTGTTTTCTCTCTATTCTTTTTTCAGGGTTGCTATGCTTGGGTCTTCTTGGTAGTAAGGAATCTTTGAATCTAAATCAATTATGGATTTCCTGTAAAGACCTTCATCAGTGAAACTACTGTAACATTTTGTTTAATGAATATATATAGGATCTCATTACACATGATGGTTTATGTCTGGATTATTGTAGCAGTCTAATAGGTGCATAAGCTGAAATTTTTCCTTAATTGCCTAGTCTAATTCCAGAATAATGCCATTCTTATTTTTCTGGACCTCATATTACCTGTACCTTTTTCTACTAACACACCCTTTGTTCGCTGAGTATTTGAAAGGTACCAGCACCCCTAACTTTATTACTACTACAATGGTACTTCACAAGACGACTAACTCACAAGACGTTAAACTCACAGGACGAGCAAAAAAATTAATCAAATTTATTCCGCTAGACAAGCCGCAACTCACATGACAAGCGAACTTTGTGCAATAACTTGCATGTCATCAGTCAGCGCACTCTGTATTTCTCGTTCAGGCAACTCCGTGCGAGAGTTCTGCCGATGCGGCAAGCGCGCACGCATGTTCTGCCAATTCTACTGTGTGCTTTATTCCATTGTTGCACAGGTGGCAACCCCGCGTGTGCGTTCTGCTGATTCTGCCACATGCAGTTTACTCCATTCTCATACAGGTGGCAGCGCGTGTGTGCGTTCTGCCTACACTGCCGCATGCTGGCAGGTTGATGTTCCTGATCACAATGAGCACCGCACAATGAGCTCACGTGGGAAATCTCACAACGGAGCTCTCCTCTTTCGCTGCATAAACAGCGTAAATTAAGTGAAAGGCATTCAAGAGATGGAACTCCCGAGACTTCAGACTCCTGATTCAATCTCCAGG
>JANHZU010004161.1:0-11243 GCA_032468055.1 Acrochordus granulatus | reverse complement strand
CTGTGGTCACTGTTGAGTTTTCCAGATTTGCTGTCATATTAAATGCAGCACTTTCACAGGATCATCTTTTAGGATTTTAAATAAGTCAACTGGAATACCATCACCCACCTCTAGCTTTGTCTCTAGGTCAGTGGCCACACCATTTTGGTTATCAGGGACATTTATATCTTTATTGTACAGGTCTTCTGTGTATTCTTGCTCTCTCTTCTTAATCTCTTCTGCTTCTTTTAAGTTCCTACCATTTTTGTCCTTTTGCATGAAACATTCCCTTCAATTTTCTTGAAAAGATCTCTCGTCTTTTCCAGTCTATTATTTTCCTCTATTTCTTTGCACTGTTCATTTAAGAAGCCTTCTTATCTCTCCTTGCTATTCTCTGGAAATCTCTATTCAGTTAGGTAGATCTTTCTCTTTCTCTCTTGCCTTTCGCTTTCCTTCTTTCCTTAGCTATTTGTAAAGCCTCATCAGACAGCCACTTGGTTTTCTTGCATTTCTGGGATGTCATATTGTATTGGCATAGTGTATGTGCAATTTATTATTATATTTTATTCATTGAGGAAAAACACAGTATGAAAAAACAAACAGAAGCACATCATTTTACATTACATTCCAGTCTAAAATTTAGGATTATCTAAGTTGCATCTTAATGTTATGTGCTCAAAATGGTTTTTTGTAAATCCACTATTGATAGAGCCAAATCTCCTTCTCCCAAAACATAACTGCATTGATTGAAGCATCTTTCAACTCCTCAATCCCCATAGAAAGACATATTGCTATTACTTTTTTCATACTGTGAATCACCAATAAAATTGCAATTGCTCTACACATGGTTGTTGTTATGAGGAAAGTTTTCAGCTGAGAAAAAACTTCCTAAAAGGAGAATATATGCCCTATGAACATTATTTTAAAGAAATCCCAAGTAGATCAGCCTTTAATGTTAAATAACATAGAATACAAAAAGAAGTAGTTGGCTTTTGTTGATGTTTGGCTCCTCAGTTTAATTAGCCTGGTTTTCCATGATGTTTGATGCAGTGCCTCTTCCTATGAGAAGGAGAGACATGACTCTGATCTATTCAACTAAGTTCATCAGGAGTTCATTTTTGTCATAAAAGACAAGAAGCAGAGACTAGTTTCAAGCCTCTTATCTAAAACACCTGAGAAACCTAAAATGCCTAGTTTCTATTTGAATTTACGTTGCAGCTGTGCATACGAATGTCCTCCCTCCTCTTCTTTTGCCTCTCTAGTTATTCCAGTAAATTAAACATCTTTTAAAAACAATAAGAGGCAGTATTAAAACAAAACAGCGACAGAACATGAAATAGATGAAAAGCTTTTGTGCTCAAAATGGCCTCCAATTTCTTTATTACATTCTTTTATTTAAAAATTAGTTGTGGGGGTTGAGCAGCAATGCTGCTGGAAGGGAAATGGATAAACAGATCTTTCCCTCTTTTCTTTTTTCACATCTTCCTTATATGAATTTTACTTAATTTTTTCCTTGCCTAATGCCCTTCAGATATATTGGGATTATAATTCCAGCATTTTCAGACAGTGTCCTCATGCCAACATATCTGGAGGTCACCAGGTTGAGAAAGATTAGTTTATATTACTAGGAAATGGTCATGTATCTCCACATTACATCTCACTTTATTCTGAGTCCTGTTGAAATAATTCAAGGTAAACATGCATGTGATCGGGCTAAGTAGCTATCTGCAATGTAATTCATGGCTGCAGGCTGCTGTTTCTTTGCATACAAGAGTTTGGCAAGTCACTGCGATTATAGAAACAATTAAATTCATGGAATATTGAACACTGGAAGGCCAGCCCTGGGATTGTTGGAGGGCTTTAGTTGGTTGGTGCCCTATTGATTGTTACATACCACAAACCAGAATACACAGAAGCTGAACCAACTCAAAGCAACAGAGCAGCCCTGAAAAATCTAAAGAGGGACCAAACTATTACCATCTTCTTCTAGCACACAAACCAATTAAAGCCCTCCAAAACATCTTAAGTAAATAAAAGCACCCAGTTGCCTAGAAAAAAACTATGAAAAACTCAAATGGGGCAATATTCAGAATAGTCAGAAAGAGAAAGTGCATATCCTTATTTAGCAATAAGACCCATTGATGATATAGAACCTTATTTCTGGGTATATCCTGCACTGTATTGGAGTGTAATTTGTAATTCCTATGCCCACTATACTTCAATTTTTCTTTAACCAACATAATTAAAAAATGATACATCTAGACTAGAATTTGAGTTCAAATTTTGCTATGCAGTCTATTAGATCTCTGCCAACCTAGCAGTTCGAAAATATGCAAAATGCAAGTAGATAAATAGGTACTGCCTAAATTGACCACACTGCCTTTATGCTTATTTGATCATGCAGTCTCTAAGAAAGAATATCCTAGAATTGTCACTCATCCAGATTCAGATTCAAATACTTTATTGGCCAAGCATGGTTAGACACTCAAGGAATTTGACTCCAGTACAGCAGCTCTTAGTATATTGCAAGACAACAGAAAATAAAATAATAAGATAAATAAACAAAATTATGTATTCAACAGTAAAATGTGCATCCAAAGTGTGCAACTAGCAGTAAAGGAATATGATAAAGTGTAGAAATAGAATCATGATATATTGATAATTATGTATACACCTTGGACAGAACTTCTGGGTTAATTTAGAATTCTTTGCACTTTGTGTCCTGTTATATAGCATAAGTCAAGTATTCAGCTGAATGATACCAATGGGGGGGGAATTGTCCCCATGTCTGATTGTTTTGAAATGCAATGCCCTGTAGCACCATCCAGAGGGAAGAGGTTCAAACAAATTATGTCCAGGGTGAGAGGGGCCTGCAGATATCTTTTCCACCTTCTCTTGATCCTCTCAATATACAGGTCCTCTGTGGAGGACAGGCTAGTTGCAATTATCCTTTCTCAGTCCTGACTGTTCATTGGAGTCTGTACTTCTCCTGCATGGTTGCTGCACTGAACTAGATAGTTATAGATGTACAAAGGACAGACTCAGTGATTCATCTGTAGAGCTGTATCAAATGGACACAGGAAGTACATCCTCTGTTATGCCATCTTAATAATGGTGCTAAAGTTAGCCATCCATTACAAATCTTGGGAGTTATAAGCCCAGAAACTTGAAGGACTATACTGCTGATACTGTGTTGCTGAGTATGGTAAGAGGGGGTGAAATAGGAATACTATTTGTCATCACCACAGTTTTGAGCATATTCAGGTCTAAGTTGTTTTGACTGCACCACAGGGCCAACTGTTCAACCTCCCATCTGCATGCAGGCTCATCCCCATCTCTAATGAGTCCAATGACTGTTGTGTCATCTGCAAACTTCAAAATTTTGACAGGGGGTCCCCAGAGGTGTAGTCTTTGGTGTAGAAGGAAAAGAGTAGCAGAAAGAGCACACAGCCCTGAGGAGCGCCAATACTGGTTGTTCTAGTACTTTTCCCTATTTTTCCCTAGCCTCATGTGTTCCTTCTTGTCTGTCAGGAAGCTGGTTATCCACTTACAAGAATGGGGAGGCTCAATGAGCTAGATCAGTTTGTACTGAAGAATGTCTGGGATGATGCTGTTGAACACTGAACTGAAGTCCACGAAAAGGACGCATGCATAGGTCCTTCAGGAGTCAAGATGTTGCAGGATATAATTCAGTGACATATCATCTGCTGACCTATTTGCCCAATAGGCAAACTGCAGAGGGACCACAATGAATCTGTGATGACTTTCAGATAGGCCAGCACCAGACTCTCAAATGTCTTCCTTATGACAGACGTTAAAGCAATGGTCTGTAGTCATTCAGCCCACTGATGGAGGCTTTCTTAGGAATGGGGATGATGGTAGAATGTTAAAGCAAGAAGGGACATAGCACAGCTCCAGTGATCTATTGCAAATCCATGTGAAGATAGGGTCCAATTGTGTTACACAGGTTTTCAGGTAGGAAGGGATCATGCTATCCAGGCTGGTTGCTTTTCTGATATTTTGTTTTTGAAGGAGATTTTGGACATCTTTTTCCAGAATCACCAGAGGCAGGGCCCAGGAGGGGGTGAGAACCTAGGAGGAGGGATGGATGTGGATGGATCCATTATATCCATAATCCATAATGGAGGGATGTCCATTAGCAAATACTGTAGCAGTCTTACATAAAATGAAGAGTTCTTTACCTGATATGGCTAAGATACAACTCTGATCCCCTTCTACCTTCCACATTTTTCACAGGTCCATGATCGCCTAGATCGATACTGCTGTGGTTTCCAGCCAGATTCCTCTGAGCCTTGTGTTCAGGAATTGCTCCATGAGAAATGCCAAAATCCAGTGGATCTGACTTTGGTCCATATTTTGGTATGCCCAATTACTGTTTGAAGACAAGTGATTTAAATAATAGCATAGTTATGCATACCCACTTTTCATTTTATTGCTTTCCCAATCGGTAGATGCCAAAATAAATATCTGGGATGAAAAAGATAATTAAGAATGAAATTGTAAGTTTGGAACAGCATATATGCATACCGCAGTATTTGTTACTGTAAATATAATATAAAGTGGGGGCTTGTTTTATGATGTAAGAAGTTAATAATTAAATGGCATCTATGCATTCATGTAAATTGTAATGGACAGTACCTATTATTACATGTAAGTTGTAACTAGGCATTAAACACTTTTGACCTTCCCAGTAAAGGGGAAAAACTTACTTTACAAGTTTATCACTCACTTATTTCCTTAGGAAGGCCTTCAGGCTGGTTACTAGTTTTTAAAACTCATTCTTCACCATCTAAACAATAACCTCACTAAATTAACTGGAGATTTTAAGAAGAGCTTCCTGGAGGATTGAATTCAGAAGTGCTTTCAAACATGCTGCAACAGATCATAATATTATTATTCCAAAATCATTCTTCCTTTTATGAAGATTTCTGATGTCAGAAGCCTCAAAACAATGCCGTTTTCAGAGAAGGTTTCCTCCTTCTCTATAGATATCTATTTTTCGTATTTCTTCACAATGGTCTCAGAAAATGCAATTGATCTACCAGTGCAGTGACTGGTTCAAAAGTACTGATATACAAAGAAAAATGCTTGAAGGCCTGGAAGATTTTGGATCTGTATCTCTCTCAATGGAGTAACATCCAAACAATTTCCTTTTTGTTCATTTTGATTTCTTTATTCAAACTGAACAAACCCTATGATTCCTGCAGTGTTAGAACCATTAAACATTGCTGAATATTGAACAGCAAATTTAAAATGTCAGGAATCTTCTGGAGGGGGATTAGGGTTCCTAAAAAAATCTATGCTGCAGTAATTATTAAATCCACAACATTGTCAAAAGTTGGTAGTCCAACTTCTATTTTCAGTAAAAATCCACAAGCTGGAAGCAATGTACTATACTTTGAGAAAACCCATTTATCATAAGCTTAGCTTTGAAAACACCATCCTACATGTGACTGAAAATCTTGGCTGTGTTTCTATAATCCTAATTAAGTTTGAATGTTGGCTTGATACGCTCTATGATTACTTTCATCAAGCATTGCATTAGTCCATTCACATCCTTACCTTGTCCTCAGTTAATTGCCAAGTTTCCCTTTTCTCCTTCTTCCAGGTTCGGAGGAGCAAGCCTTCTCATTTAGTATTGATTGACAACGCCGGAAGACCTTTCCACCCTGAAGCAAAACTTAATTTCAGACTTCTGCAAGGCATAGATGGGTAAGAAGGCTGATAGAATATCTGAGCTAATAGAATGTCAGTTTAATGGGTATAGATGCTAAATAACATTTTGAAAATGGAGGGAATAGAGTGTTGGTTTTAATCAATTTCCTTTCTATTGCATCTGATAATATCTTGGAAATTGGATTTGATGGGGTTGGGTAACCCTCAAAAATAATGTGTTACTGGTCCTTTATTGCAGAGTGTGTTTCCATTAGATTTTGGTTCTCTCCATTAATACATATTAAAAACCCTTTCATTTTTGAAAACTGTCTAACCTATTTTGATTGAGGACTAACTAATGAGAAAAGATAATGTACAAGACTTTTGTCTCAAGTATTTTCTCACGTAGCTTTCTCTGAGTCAAGCTAGACATCATACTAAATGTTCAGTTGCACTTCATATGTCTAATATTTTAAAAATTATAACATTGGAATCTTTTTGCCAGATAGGTGAGAAGATTCTGAACCCTGCTAAGTGAATTCCTGGAGGATACATAAGTTTGTTACAGGATAAATAATGGTAGCACACAATAGTGCAACAGTGCTGTTTATTATATTTAAAAACCACCTATCTCCCTCAAAGAGTGACTCTGGGTGATGTACAAGTACACATAAAAGCATATAAATATAACAAAATACAGTTAAACACAATAATTAAATAAGTAAAATTAAAAAGATGGGGGAGGGGTTTCAGGGTGCTAACCAGCCCTATGGCTGCACGCACTTCTATAAATTGGCAATTCTCAAAAGAAAACTAGCATACGAAAAACATCAGGATAGCAGACTGTAGCATAAATTTCTGTAGCATAAATTTTCATGGACTGCAACTTTTTTTTTCACATGAATTGAATTACAATCCTTGATAATTATGAAAGTTTGGCATCAAGAATGAATGGGGTATTTTTTAATCAGCTCCCTTGAAATCATATGTTCTTTGCAAAAAAAATATAAAAATGTTGTGAATCTAGATATTTAAGAGACAGAGGTGTTATTTTGTTTGCACTAAATGCATGCCTTCATTAAAAAAATTCCCTTTTTTGTTTATACTCTTCTCAGGTTTCCTCGGACAGCTATAACAGTGCTCCAATCAGGATGCTTACAAAACCTGCTTTTACGATCACTGCATGTTGATGCAGAATTCTGGGGGACTCAAGGTGGATATGAAGGTCTGAAGCACTGGCTTGATACCATTGACAGGAGAGGGCAGGTTCTGCTTCAGTACATTCAAGAGCATAATCTGATGATCACGGATGGTTCTTTGGATTAGTAAAAATACTTGATGACAAGTATTGCATATCCATCTTTTTTAGGAAAAAAAAATTAAACTCTGCTAGACCCAGTGCCCAGTGCCCAGGCACTCTGCTATTTATAGAACCTGTTCTAAGGGAATGGAAAGATTAGAGTGAATGAAATAAAATTGTAAAGGATAGTGTGGCTGGATGGTCACATCCCAGAAGCAAAACAAAAGTATTATAACTGCTATTCATGCAGCCTCAACTTAATATCCTTTGAGGGATTTCCACAATAAAATGGCCCTCTGATTTTCCAATCAAAGTTCATTTTATCATGATGGCACCTCAAAGCAAGATCATCCAGTGATCTCAGCTAGGTGGAACCGTTAGAAAGAAGATGTATGACAACGTATAGTTGTTAATGAGGTGAATATCAGGACAGTTAAAAATTCTGACCTGACATGCATAATCCATAGATTTTTAATGATATAGAAAAGATTTCCCTAATTATCGCCCTCCATATTGCTGGCTGGGGATTCTGAGATGCAATCTCAACATTATCTAGCATGTATCCCATTGAGGGAAACTGGATTAGGAGGAAGGGACCAGACTTGACAACTTCATTGCAGATGGCCTCAAACTGAGGAAGTCTCGTGATTCTAATTTCACAGACTGGAAAGGAAATGGCTTACTTAGAAGCACCAGCAAATTTCAGAACAATTAGCCTGTTTTGAGCCAGATAAAAATGCTGAATATTTCTAGAAAGTGTGCTTTGTACCATCATCCTGCTGGTGATGCTTCTTAAAAAAAAAAACCCGTGGATTTTGACTGACTGCAACGGCCATAAAATGGATCAGCAGCACAAATCTATCAGGTCTTCCCCTGTTCATGTGTTGTGGAGCTTTTGCCGTTTCTATGCACGTCCCGTATGCCAAATTGTCTCAGCACCAGTCATTCTGCATAGCAGGCTGGCACCTTCGTTGCTCACTTCCTCCAGCAACTCACAGCTTTGAAAAGCCTCGTCTTAAAATTGTTTCTGCCCTTCTTCAGTCACAATTGGTTGTCATGGAAATGATTAAGATGACTTACCATGGGAGGCAGCCATCGGCAGTTAAAAAAACCCTTTATAAAATAAATACCTTATTTTCATGTAAATCGGTTCTGCTTATGAGTTGGTAGAAGGTGGGAAAAGCAAAGCTGATGCTGTCTGCAGTATTGCTGCAGAAAATAGCATACTGCAATATTTTTGGTGTTTATATTCTGTTAAAAATATACAGCTTCACTCCATAACTACTAGGGAAATGTCAGGTTAATATATTTCTCTCCCGCTAGCCTCCATATCCACTGTAGGAAAAATAGACGAGATACAAACAGTTGTGTTGGCTTGTGAGAAACAAACACAATCCAAAATCCATTTTTGTATAATATTTCTTTTAGGGCCCGCTGAAATGAATGGACTGGCTTTGCAATCTGCTGGACCTCTTCATCACATAATACAAAGTTTCACACAAAATAAGATGGGCAAATGCAGAAAAGTTTGAAAAGTCGATGCTTATCTGTAAGCTTGTAAAAGATTTAGTACTAAAAATAGTAATGGCAAATAGAACTCATTCATCATCATTGAATAGGCTAAAACAGGGACCAAGTAATTTCCTACTTTTCTGCTTTGAAAAGCAGGCTCAAAGAATGTCAGTCTTGCCTTGAGAGAAAAATGCTAGCTCCTGGTTTAATAGAAAATGGATATTAAAAGAAAGGCAGTTGCCTTCATATGAATCTATGATTTTAGCTTAGTCTAAAATTAACTATATACGGTACCTTGCCCAATGCGGAGTTCTTAGCAGCTTGCAAGCTCCCTGTTAGCTTCACTGGTCTTATTAAAGGTATCACCTATCTATACATTATAGGAAAGATCTGATATAAAAAGCCACTCTCGTCTTTATTTGTTTTAATGTTTGCTTAGCCATTTCCAATTTGACCCTTCAAGAGCTTTATTAAGTTCAAATGATTTCAGGCAAAAGAATAATAAATTAACTCCATACATTTGTGCTTGCCCCTTCAGTGCTCATTCAAGTGGCATTTAAGCTATGAGATTTAGAAGGAAATATTAGCTATTCATTAAAGGGCACTTTATGAGTCAAATCATAAAAGGGCATTGGAGGTTAGAGGGTGATTCAGTAACAGTTTCCAGCCATTATTAACTTAAATGGAGTTATTCATCATCATTCTTAACTTAAATGGAGAATTCATCATCACTCTTTATTACATTACGGGGAGATATATTTCTACGGATATTAACATAATATTGTTCTGCCATGTAGGAGCATCCCTGAAAAGACAGAGGAAATAAAGCATGATAAAGAAGGTTTTAAAAAATAATGACAGTTCACAACTCTCAGTTCTGCATATATGTGATTCTAATGAAGCTCTTCCAATTAAGTGATGATCCCAAAGCTTACTAAAAGAAACAGTTTAAAAATGTGTGTGTGTGTGGGAAACCCATATGAAGACAAACACCTCAAATTATAGATCCCAAATTTGTATATGATATACTGTATCTCATCTGATTTCTCATTAAGCCATATTCCAGTAAAGATAACCCTGCCTGGTTCCAATGCTTGGAATCTAAAAACACATAATTCTTCCCTGAATGTATGAGACTCCAAGTGGATATGCCTACTGCTGTTTCTTTTTTTTTCTTTATGTACTTATGTGAGGCAGTGTTTTTTTATCACCATTATGAGCAAAAGAATAATAAATAAATAATCAAACCAAGAGGTCAACAGCAAAAGTGTACAAGAAGCAATAGACAAAGAAATAATCTCTGGTGGAAATACCAAGAAACAGTTTGAATGAGGCAGGCTATGGGGAAAGATGAAAATGAAGGACAGAGGGAATGATGCGCAGAGGAGACAGAGATAGCAGGGCAAATCGTAGTTTCCACCCCACCCAAGCCACACAACATTGATTTAGTTGCTATGACATTATAGAATGCTTTGGAAGGAAATTTTAATTCTACACAGAAGTAAGTAGAGAGGTATTTCAGCTGTTAGGGAAAATTGCAAAGGGAAATGGGGAACTGGATATACAAAGTGTCCTTTGCTCCCTATTATTGAGTTTCTGGGACTGTTATAGAGAAAACACATAAAAGATTATCTATGTTTCTTACAAACTGCCAATAGCTAATAATATCTCAAAATATGCATGCATGCTTCAAATGTGGAAGTAATACAGGATATAAGAGCTATATTTATTTACAACAGTTGTATTTATTTAGTCATTTAGCATTATATTAATAACAATAAAGCTTTCCATGGATTTTCCAGAGCTTCTGTTTATAGTCATAATTTTTCTACCTTTAATAGCACTTGTCTGGCTTTCAGGAGGTAATGTTACGTATTTATATTGTTTGGTAGCTGACTCTCAAAAGATTCTCATGAATATGTTATCACACAGTAACAGTAAACTTAATGATGAAAGGATATAAATTAGTCTAATGTTCTATTTACAACCAACAAAGAAACAGAAAGTTCCTACTGTGATAGATTTTCTTCATTAGTAAGAAGACCACCTGAGGAAGAGCTTTTGAGTTCTTGGCTTTCAAATGGTTAGGCAAATAGTTTATCCAAAAAAAAAAACAAGCAAACAAACAAATCTTTCAGGAAATTTAGCAGATTAATGATCAGCCAACTGATTAATGATCAGTTAATGATCAGTTAAAAACTGAGGACATGTTTTTGGAGAGAGCTCAACATCTAGTCAGGCATATGGTTAAATGCAATGGGGATGCAGATGTCACTATTATCCATACAAATACAGAATCCCTGAAAAATATTACAAAGACTTTGGGCCAGTGCCTCTCTTTTTTAGCCTAACTAATCAAACAGGATTGTTGTAACAGGGATAAGATAAAGGAAAAGAAGGTTTGCACCTTCCATTTGGATCAAACTATCTTCTGCTCTTTGGATATGAAAACTATACAATTGTAGTAAATCCCATATATGTTACCTTGGAGGAAAAGGAAGATTTGAGTAAATTAACAGGAATGTATTTATTCATTAGATTTATATCTACCTTTCATACTGGGGTTCTAGGCAGCAAACATAGCATTATCTTCTATTTTTATTTACAACAAACATCTTAACAACTTAACCATTCTGGGTTTTTTTTGCAACAAAGTTTAAAAAACAGGCATCTGGACTGGATTTGGTTTTGAGAAAGCTTTTTGGATTAAAGGCGAAACGTCTTCAACTTGAGAAAAATCCAGTCCAGATGCCTGTTTTTTAAACTTTGTTGTGAT
>JANHZU010004160.1:65536-76311 GCA_032468055.1 Acrochordus granulatus | reverse complement strand
TTGCTGTATGGATAAAGTCCATGAGATGAAGTTCATGATTCACTGTTATTATTTTTTTCTGGTCTTTCTATCTAAGGTCTTTAGTTCTGCTTGGATCCAGTCCAATATTCCAGCTGTGTATCTAATGACTGGAATTGCCTTGATAGTACTTTATCCACTGACTTTGGATTTTAACTTCTTTACCCTTCTGATGTATGCATTTCTGACCTTCTTAATTTCACTGTGCTTGATATTGTCAGCTTGAAGGATATTGGTATTTGTAGTGATTGTCTTCAACCAGACTCTTGATATTATTTCTATAGGACATCTTGATTCCTTCAGTTTTCATCATTTTCCCTCTTTTGATAGTGAGGGTGGCACATTTGTCCAATCCAAAGTCCATTGCAATATATTGACTGTATACACAGACAGTATTGAACAGCAGTTCTATTTCAAATGGTGTTTTCCCATACAGCTTCAGATCATCCATGTAAAGGAAATGGGATAGCTTGGGAGATATTTTTGATGTTTGATAGCCATGGCTTGACTTGTGCATTATGGTTGACCGAGGAGTCAGTGCAGTAACACACAATATTGGTGAATGTAAGTCTCCTTGAAAAATTCTTCTCTTGATATTAACCTGTCCCAGTCTATCACCATTGAAGAGCAATGGTGTCTTCCAATGTACACCATTGATTTTTATACAAATCTTCTGATGTTTCTACTAACACCTGTTATTTTAGGCACTTGATTATCCAATCACGTGGCAGGGAATCAAATGCCTTCCTGTAATCAATCAATGCGACATTCAATTTGGTCTTCCTTCTCTTACAGTTTTTCAGAACCATCTTGTCAATTAGGAGCTGAACATTTCTTCTTCTATTATTTGGGCAGTTTCCTCTCTAATCAGTGGAAATAACTTATTTTCAAATAGATGCTGTTGGACTGCATCAGCTGTGATAACAATTAGCAGTCTGAAAGTTGTTGGTAAGCAAGTAATTGGCCTGAATTTGCCTAGTGTTGTTCCTTTCACAGGATCTTTCATCAAGGTAGGTTTTACCAGATGTTAGCCACTCTTCAATTTCACCTCCTTGCCATTTTGTTAAACTGCCTGGCAATGACTGGAAATAGACCAGTCAGATGTTTCAACCAAAAACCATGCAGTTCATCTTCCACTGGTGCTGGCCAATTTTTGTTCTTCTTTGCCCTTCTCTACACCTTTTCTGATGTTGTTAGTGCTTTATTTCAGCTTCTTTTTTTTCTTATTATCTGCCTCTTTTAGTCAAGTTGCATTCTTATTGTATTACTTTGAATATCCCATAGTTGAATGCAGAACTGTACTGTTTCTTCTTCATCAGGTATTCATTGCTTCAATGCATTCTCTCAGTGATGGATTGTAGAAATGTTTTTGACTTGACTGAAATTGGAGATTCTGCCTATCAAGCTTCATATCTACTGATCTTGCTATAGTTGTTATCTGCTGCTTTATTCTTTCCAGTGCTTCCTTGATTTTCTTTGCTTCTAGGTGATATTTTTCATTTAGGTGTTCTTTGATCTTCATGTTCTTCAGCTTCTTTTCTTTCATCTTTTCTAGCTGGGTTCAATCTGATTTTAGCTTGTTGATCTTGTTTTCCAGCCTGATCTTCCATTTTGGTGCTTCACTTCTTGGATTTTTTCTTCTTCTTTGTTGATTCTGGATCTCAGGTATTCAATTAATGAAGCTGTGCTGTGCATTAGTCGGTTTGCTTCTTTCATGAACTGGTGTTTATATTATGGTATAATAATATATATTGATATTATGGTATTAACATATTTTAATACTTAGGCTAGTTGATTCTTTGGAACAAGCTTCAATTCAAACAAACTTATTTCATTGTTTTATGCTGTTCTTCATATTCAGTTATTCTTCATTTCAATTCTTCTTCTTCTTCTTTTAGTTAAATGGTTTGTTCTTCCTGAGAAAGAAGAGGAGAGGGTATCTGATTTGGGAATGAAAATGATTCAATATCTATGCTGATTTCCTCTACTGCTGACTTCCCCTGTTTTGTCTCTATAGTCTGAGCTACTTCTGGCAAGGCTTTGATTTCTTTGCTCTGAGTAGACCTTTGTAGTTCTTTCAATTGTACTTCTGTGAATATTTTATTTCTTAGTATAAATTAATGTTGATCTGCTAGCCTCTGTTATGTTATTTCTGTTTCTGGATGTTGTTCTTTCCAGAATTAATACATTCTTTTCAGGTATACTCTTATTTTTGGACTTGATTTGTAATAACAGATCATTGTTTCTTTGTTTTCAATATTTGTATATCTGTGACAGATTGACACTTTTTATTTTTAGTAGTTCTTCAGCTGTTGGCCCTGTTTGCTCAACTAATAGTCCTGAGTCCTGTAGCCCATTTTTCACCAGATGTACAGGAATTCCAACACTTAGCATGGTCCTTGTTGATCCAGGTGATAACTGAGCTGGTATGGGTTTCTGTAAATTATGTCTCACTATATTTTTTATGCGAGAGACACTCTTTGTCTGGGTCCTCTTATGAGACCTGTCCAGTATAGTTGAATCTCTGGCATAGCTCTCATCTTCCTCACAACCTCACTTCCCGCAACCTCATCAAGGCACTGCCTCACTAGGGATTGTTATTATTATTACTCTTCCAGTGGTATACAACTGCATAATTTTTCTAGTTGTTTGAGTTAGGAAGGTTTTATTCTGAGCTCTCAAATAGCAGAGCTAGTCTTATAAAAGCTAGTCTTTTAAAAGCACAGAAAATAGTGGGAAGCTCAGAGAAAGAAAAAAATGAAGAAGTTGCATTACTTGGAACAGTGTGTATTTCAATAATATTTTTTGACTATAAAAACTCCTTAGGAAGGATGTGATAATCATGAATAGCAAATCCTCTCAGAACTATAGGGTACTGTCTGTGTAATGATGAGAATGATAATGATGAAGATTTGATGATAGATTTTGAACCAGCTACTTTCTATTCATAAGAAGTGTTAGTACTAGCAAATAATTGGGAGAATATGGTAGCATGAACTCTGCTGAATACTTTGTAAACTTTCCCAAAGTGCCTCATCCAGGCAGTATTTTCTTAAACTGGCTTAGAATTAAGCCAACATGATTACAAGACAGGACAAACTGTGACAATAAATGCAGATGTCTCCTAAACTTACTTTTCTAACTCCATGGATATTTTTGTGCATATAGCAGGTACAATTTATATAAACTGACTAAACTTTCTAGGGATTCAGATAGGAGCCTTTCAAGTTCTGACTTAACAAGATGGTAACTGTTTGGAACTATTAGCATACAAAATATATTTTCTATTCTTGAGCTAGACCACATCTCAATAGTGGTCAAATTGTGTAAAACCAAGTGTATATTGGAGAGAGAGGGAAGTGAAGTGAGTTTCATATATTAGTTGTCTGAACAGAAAATATGTTTCTACCAGAAAACTATATTATTTTTCTCTTACAAGCAACTGATACAACAGCCTTAAGGAAGAATAGCATAACAGCATTCAGATTACAATGGAATTTTTTCTTAAATTGCTCATGTTAAATAATTTTTTATTTGAGGTTTTACATTAAGGTTAAATTATATTGTTCTGCATATGGAGACTGGTCATTGTCCTGAGCAATATTTAGAATTAATTATTTCACTGGTGTTACTTTACTTGCAAGAAATTAATGTTTGTAGTTAAACTGATCAGTCATTTTTGGATATGGATATTTCACATGATAGATTCCTGGGTCTGTATGAATAGATTCATATGTTTGAATAATGGTTCTAGTTCCAAGAGTTGGTGTGTGGAAAATAATAATTAGATTACTATATTTGTATATGTATTTGAAGCCTAAAGGAATTGTAATATTTTGAGAAACTGTGTAGAATTCATTGAACTATAAATTATTTTGATGCAGTGGATTGGATTCTGCACAAGATATCTTAACACGTGTACAGGAAGACAGTATTGCAAAGGTTTTCTTCAAGTAATCAACAGAATCTAATGCAGCATAAATAATACCAGTAGTTTCCATGGTTTCCAAAACCTATTCAGAATTTACTATAGTGTACAACACAGCTGGACAAGAAACCCACAGATGAAAGACACAATCACTATTGTTTTGCCTAATAACCTTTGCACATTAAATGTTTGAAGTTGTAGGATGTAGAATGGTTACATAAATGTTGTAATAATAAATAAGTGTAACTTTGAGTATTTAAATAATGGAAACATTATAACATGAACATTGTTTCCATAAATATCAAGGACAACTCTGTAAGTAATCTGTATTAGAATGGACACTTAGTTATTTATTTTGATTTTCACTAAATTAACATGTTGGAACAACATTGTTGTTATCTTTGTTGTTGTCAATTTCTGTAGGTGACAAAGGCATGTACATATATAGCAATGAAACCTTAGTAGGATTTCTGAATTATTTTTCTGGACTGAGCACTCTGGTCTAAGAGTTGAAGTCATTAATCATCTTAAAAATGTGTTTGAGAGAAGAAATGGAAAGCTAAACTGCATTTCTATGCTTTAGCATTCTATAAGTATAGAGTGCCCATTTCTGAAATAGACCATTGTATACTTCACTGGGTAAATTATGTTTTATGCATGTTAATTTAGTATGTATGTATGAGTTTGTGTGTATGTATATACAGTGGAGCCTCACAAGACGAGATTAATCTGTTCTGGAAGAAGGCTCTTAGCACAAAATGCTCTTAAAGCAAAACAAGGTTTCTCATTGAAAACAATAGAAAATCAGACGATCCGTTCCACACCCCCAAAAGTATTCACCAAAAAATAATTTTCAATGGAATTTGATGTAGAAATGATTGTCCCTAACATCTGAGACAAGTAACTATGATTAACACACAATATAAAGCAGAAATAGAGCAAACTAACCAGAATTTATGGATCTGCTTTGAGGTAGGCTCTGGCCTCAGCTGCTGCTTGCTGGCTCAGAGGATCCACTGCCGCTGCCACTCAAGGCAAAAGGGCCATTTCTCTCAGCTTTTCCAGGCATCATGGGCAGTTTGGAAGCGCTTCTTGCCTCCATACTATGAGGGGAGAAGTGACAAGGGGGGATTTCTGCTTTATTTTGGGCAAGGATAAGGACTATTTCTGCTTCATTTTGGGTGTGTGTGTGTGTGCATGCTTTAAGAATATCCCAGCACGAGGGAGAGGAGAGAAGAGGAGAGTAGGGGGAAGGGGAGGGGACTGCCTGGAGATTGAATCTGGAGTCTGAAGTCTCAGAAGTTCCATCTCTTGAACGCCTTTCACTTAATTTATTCTGTTTACGCAATGAGAGGGGATGGCTCATTGCAATCAGGATTCTGGCAAGGTTAGTCACACGCACAGTAACAGAGTAAACTGCATGTGGTAGAGTCGGCAAAATGTGTGCGCGCTTCCCGTATCGGCAGAACTCTTGCGCGGGGTTGCTACCTGAATGAGAAATACAGAGCGTGATGACTGATGACATGCAAGTTATCATGTGAAGTTTGCTTCTCGTGTGAGTCATGGCTCATTTAGAGGAATAAATTTTATTAATTTTTTTGCTTTTCCTGTGAGTTTCACGTCTTGTGAGTTACTCGTTTTGTGAGGTACCACTGTATATACACACTTACATACATACACACACATACCTATGGAACTAGTATTTGGGGAACTTCTATGGATGCACAAATTACTATTAGACTTTAAAATAAATGAACCAGTCCCAGCCATGTTATTTGAGGACAACATGAGATGCATCAGAATGGCAGACACAGAGTAGTCCATATCTATCACATAGATGTTAAACTCCATTATGTGCAAAAAATAGACAAAGAAAACTGTTGTACAGCCCAACTGATTATAATTTGGCAGATAAACTTATCAAGCTGCAGTCCAGGGACTACTTTCTCAGTCTGGGTGCACTGGGATTCTGTGCATGAAACAGTGCACAATAGAATAATGATTATGATACACAATTTGGTCCATAGAATTGATGATAAGGGGAATGTTGAATACATATTTCCTATCTACTAAATCATTTCCTTCATAGAACAGATTAGAGAATCAATCACTAGTGTCTTATTTTCTATTTTTACTTCACTACTACTATAAAAGGCTAACTGGAATAACCAAAGGGCACTTCTTTTGGGACTGTGAAAATTCTGAGGAGAGAGGGAGAGAGACAGATGTAGGTAGGTAGGTAGGTAGGTAGTTTTCAGATGTGATTGATTGCACCTTCACCTCCTATATCAAATTGGCTCTTAAAGAATATGTTGTTCAGACGTCTGGAAGATAACAATTAGTGTGCCTATCCCAGTACTAGAGAGCCAGTTTGGTTTAGTTGTGAAGGCATCAGGCTAGAAGCTAGGAGACATGAGCTCAGACCCAGCTGAGAGACTGTCCCTTTGTCTCAGCCCTAGGAAGGAGTGAATGGTAAACCATTTCTGAAAAATCTTGCCAAGAAAACTGTCCAGGCTGTCACTAGGCATTAAAAACTAAGTCAAAAGCACTGGAAATCATACCACATAATTTTCCAACATTATGCAAGTAAGCAAGTAAGTAAATAAATCAACAAATGTTTTTCCTCTCTCTCTCTCTAACATACACATGCGCACAAGTATACAAAGTACATTTTGGCAGTTGTCCTAAATGTTTTAAATTTCAGGCCTAGTTATATTTACTTTGCTTTCAATATTTCTATATTACACATAAATTATTCTGTTACTTATATTGTACCTTTACCATATACTGAAACTGTGGCCTTTCTTTACTAATACCTCTTGTGGACAATGGACTGTGTTATTGATTGATGTTGCTAACAGTTGTAAGGCTTGGACTCTAATGCAAGAAAGATATTTTTGGATGAGTTACTGGAATTGGAAATGATTGTTACATATTTTTTTTAAAGAGAAATGTATATGTTGTGTTAAGAAACAATGGTATGTTTGGATGTTATGCTTAAAATTATATCAAAGGAAGTGGAGAATAATAAGAATTGAGGAGTCAAAAAGCCATGCTTTAAATACCAAGTGTTTGAAAAAGAAGCATAAGAACATTGCCTGGAGGAAGCCAATCCCAAGCTGGGCTAAATGATCTGAAGTGCCAGATTGGCAAGGATAGATAAGAGCTAATAAAAAACAAGAGGTTTTGAAAGCAATTAGGACTTTCAGGACCTAAAAGTACTGCATTCCCCACCTGTCTGACAGAGGAAATATATTTATGGCATGGGACATGTTCTACCCCTTATACTAGAAGTCTGGATCTTCTTTCTGCTTCATATATTGCTTTTTTATTTTCTAGCTAAGGGTGTAACTCAGTGGATTCAGAATAGGCTGGCCATCTGATTCTTGTATCTGCATCTCCTTGTTCTTCCTTATTTTTTTCTAAGTTATGTATTTATCATTTATATCTGCCAAGTTACTTTTTTAGCAAACTAAATAAGGTTCAACTGTATTCTTTTCTTGGGTCGCACCATCTAAACAGCATTGAGCTTTTTCTGGAGAGGGAGATCCCACTGGTTGATATCTTAATGTGTTACATCCATGACTGAATATGAAATACCACACCTACCATCTTTCAGAGTTTGCTACTCTTCCTATAGATGCCACTGGTTCTATTGAAATGTGTGAACAATCAGCAGTGATAGCTATTTATAGTTCAGAGCTATGAAAGTTTTAAGGTGCTAAAAACTAATTTTTTGTATTAGACATATATTACCACCACTAATGTGTTTACCAAGCTGTTGAAACTATAGTTGTTTTATCTTGCAGTCTGAAAGATCTATTCAGATCACATTTATTTTACAGTACAGACCACAAATAGTTAATTTTATTTCATGTGTTTTCAGCCACAATACTAGTTTTAGATAAAGCACATGAAGCAATGATTATTGATGTACTTTTGTTGTTCAGATCTCTCTGTCTTCCAATGCCTCCTGTAGTCTGCTCAAACCCATGCCCATCATGTCTATGATGCTATCTAACTATCGCATCCTTTGCTGTCCCCTTCTTCTTTTTTCTTCACTCCTCTATTAATGTTCTACCTTAGCCAATTTAATATATTGTAGTATTTAAGTGGAAAACTGTATGTTATCTTACATTAATGTCATGTTAAAATATTATTTGGTACAAATGTTATCAAATTATCAAACAAACAAACAAACAAACATTTTTTTCCTCCATCAGATCTCTTACAAGATTTTCAAATTTATCTTTCTTGTATCATTTGAAAAAAAGAAATAGGGTTTGTTAAGTGATATTTTGAGATTTATTAGGAGAGGAATCTGTTAAAGATCCAGACTTTTCAAAAGAGGTTAGCTATGCATAGTAAGTATAGAATGAGCAAATAAAATTGCTTAGGCACACCACTAGAAGTTTATTGGATCTTAGTCAAAGAATTATGCATAACTTTGAAAAAGAGGTACTAAAATTTTTTTGTAGTCTTACCTAATCTAGCAGGCTAGAAGATGAGTTCAATGTATGGATATTGTACAAAATGCCACCACATGAATTTAAATTGTAATAGACTTTCTCACACTCTCAGAGCTGTGAAAGATAGTGCTTTGAAAATATAGCATATTTGGAAGATTAGTTCCTTCCTCTTTATTGAGAAAATGGTACTGCATCAACAGATGGTTAGCAACAAGATCAAGAACTTTACATCCCAATGAATTTACAGATAAATGAAATGCTAAAATATATGTATCCAGTTCCCTTTTAAGCAATCTAGTTAATATGATAAATTTTTAGTTGGAAATCATCACTTACATAAATAAGCTTGACATAAATCCTATCCTCAGTATTTACTTTGTGAAGAAGATGGAAATCCATGCTTTTCTCTTCTGAATGAAGAAAGTTTGCTTTTTTTCCATGCAAAACAAGGTCAAGAACAATCTCAAATCTGTAGCATAATTAACATTTCTTTGGGATCTCTCTGTATCTGAAAAATAATCAAATTGAAACATAACATTTTCTTCTAGGCAAAATGTTCTGTTATTTTGTGACCTTCATTCCCACTCTATTGAAGGAAAACAAAATAAAACAAACAAACAAAAAAATGAGACAGGTGGAAGAAAGTAAGATTATAGTATGATCCATGACAGCCATGATAATCTGAATTGTAGTTCAAGTCAGGACTATGGAGATTTATCGCAAGGAAATGAAAAATGGGAATAGGGTGGATTTAGTGAAAAGACCTTCCCATCCAACTTGTAAGTACTCCTGTTTTAGCTCCCAAAATGTTTGCTGAGAACTTTTTATTTAGTAAAATAATAATAATGGCATATGTAAATATATCACAAATTGTTCAGAAATATACAGCATAGATCTTAATTATGAAAGTCTGAAAGGTTATTCCTTTAACTCCTGATAATTAGTACAGAAGCTAAAGTTGTTTGAGAATATTTACATTAACAGATGAATTGTTATCTTCTAAAGCAGTAATGTTAATATCCCATTGTTAAATGTAACTATTAAGCAAGAACATTTAGCAAATTATCTTGTAATGGCCTGTCACTCCAAGGTATACTAAGAAGAGCAAAATGATCCATGAGGCTATTGTTGAATGAGTAACACACTGTAAGCGAGTTGCCTTTCCTTGCAAAGATCTATATAATCAAATGATTTCTAAGTTGAAAGCAATGTGATGATTTGTGTGATGTGTATATATAATTAGAGCTCTTCTTCTGAAAAGACCAATACATATTATTAACTTCAGGCATTTTTAGTTAACATTCACTTCAAAAGATCCTCAACATCCATAAAATTAAGGAAAATCATAGGTTTCCATGGAATATATACATGTGGATAATATATAATACATAGACATGAGCCGATTGTTAATCTGGCTCTGAACTGGAATTCTATAAAGTTTCCAAACTGGATTTTAAAGAAGAGTTGAAACATCAGTATGTTTTAGAGAATACAGGAAAGTCACCATAATAAAATAAATCTTACTTTTCTATTCACTTTCCTATGTTCATGGGTTAGGATGTGATCTTAAACCTTAAGATCTCTGAATGTACATGAGTTCCCAGAATTATAATTAACAGGATATGCAACATCAGTGATTTTTTAAACTGACAGGTCTGGTATAATATGGTAGGATCATAGATCTTTGCAAATACACTAAAACTATATTTTTTTTTTGTGCAACGTGTGCTTCACTTGAATATCAGATGAATTATAGATTTCAGTTTCAGTTGAAGATAGAGCTGCTATTCAGACTTTCCAGAGATGTTTTTCATAATTGTGATTTGGCAAACCTCACAGTTATTCAAGAAGAGTGCTGCTAAGTCAACCAACAGACAATCTGTCTCAAAATTCAGTTATCTATAGTAGTTAACCAAATACATTCAGAAAACTTAAAAAAAATAGTCATCAGTTGAGAATAATTAACAATGGCTGGCTCTTGAGTTTCCAAAAATTGAAAGTTTCCTAAAACCAAAATCAATCCAGGCTACATGACATGTAGTTATGTAGCCTACTACTTCACCTACTTTGGGGCTTTCATACACTGAAAAAATGTGGCTTTTGCCAACTGAACTTTTTATTTACCTTGACTTAAGGTAACTTCCTTATTCAAAGAATCAAAAGGTTTCCAAGTATTTATTAATATTTATGAGTTAGTTTTGTTTTTAATTTATTGTATAAAGTGTTTGTACAAGCGGCCTTGAGATCATCTTTAAGTGCATGGCAAAAAGTAAAACAAAGAAAAAAGAATAGAGTCCTGTATTGCTGAAAATCACCACATAGGAAAATATGTTGTAAATATGACTTTGCTAGTAATAATA
>JANHZU010004160.1:48498-60997 GCA_032468055.1 Acrochordus granulatus | reverse complement strand
GAAGATGACTTATTGGAGGAGTTCAAGTTTATCAAGGTCAAGTTCTTTCCTCCCAACACCACTCCACTACTCCAGCCCATGGATCAGCAGATCATCTCGAACTTTAAAAAACTCTACATTAAAGTCCTATTTCAGTGATGCTTCGAGGTGACTGAAGGAACTAACATTACCTTCTGAGAGTTTTGGAAGAAGCATTTCAATATAGTGGGCTGCCTCATGCTCATCGATAAAGCCTGGAAGGGGGTCACCAAGAAAAACCTCAATTCTGCTTAGAGTAAACTGTGGCCTGACTGCATTGTTGAATGAGACCTGAAGAGGGTTGCTCCTGAAAAAGAAGCAGTTGTCCATGACATCATATCTTTGGGGAAAAAGTATGAGACTGGAGCTGGATGTGCACAACATTGAGGAGCTGGTGGAGGAGCCTAGCCAGGAGCTGACTACAGATGAACTGATGGAGCTGCATCTTGAGCAGCAGGAAGAGGTTGTGGAGGAGAGCTCATCTGAGGGGGAGGAGGAACAGTTGGAGGAATCCCTCAGTTCAAAGGAGATTAGGGAGGTGTGCGAAATGTGGGGAAGAGTGCAATGTTTTGCAGAAAAGCACCACCTGAATTAGGCTGTTAACAGCGCGAACAACTAATCTGTTTGATGACAATACGCGAAATCCTCAAGTGGAGGCAAAAGCAAGTGTCATTGGATCAGTTCCTTGTTAAAGTTGACTGAAAGGAAGGACATTCCAGTGAGCCAAAAGAGGATGCTGAATCCAAAATGTGTAAATTGAGTGAAACTGGCACTGTTAGTTGGAAGCGTCCAAGAGAAAGAACTCCCGACATTCAGGTTGTAGATTCTCCTTCCCGGCAATAACCCTCCTCCTCCTCCTCTGTTTCATGCCAGCCAGGACTTGTTTGAACTCAAAATATTGGTTAGTTGTTCTATTTATATTGTGTGTTAATCATTGTTACTTGTTTTGGTTCATAAAATTCCATTGAAAATTATTTCTTTGTGAATATTTTTGGGGGCATGGAATGGACCGTCTGATCACAAGAGCACCACGCGAAGCTCACATGGGAAATCTCACAATGGAGCTGAGGGTTATCCGATCTCGCTACATAAACAGCGTAAATTGAGTGAAAGGCTCCTGAGACTTCAGAGTGATTCTCTAGGCAGTCCCCCCCCTCGCGGCAGCTGAGGCTCTTCTGAAAGCACACGCGCAGACCCGCACAAAATAAAAGCAGACATTGTCCTTGTCCTCCCCCAAAATAAAGAGCATTCTTCCGGAACAGATTAGTCTCATCTTGTGGGGCACCACTGTATTTACATCACTAAGTTTAGGGATTTTAGGGGATTTTTGGGAATCGCTGGGGAGGAGCCTTCGTACCGCTTCTTAACACTCTTCGTCCAAAGTTTCCATGCTTTGCTGCCTCTTTGCCCTCTGGAATGCAGCTCCCCCACAGGAATCCAGACTGTATTCCACCACATCTGCCCAGTCACAAAACGCTTTCTTACCAGACTCTGAGTTAATGAGGTTGCTGTCTGTTATTCTTTCAAGTTTGCCTGGAGGCTTTCACTTCAGCCTGTATTTTATACACTTACTTTTTAATAGAAAATAAAAGCAACAACAAGAATCCTTTCTAAGTGACAGTTGCTGTGGGAAGGTTCTATCCACTCCTTTATGAAAAAGGAAAATTGCTAGTGGACTCATTTTTGGTACATAAACAAGGAATCTGTGTTGTGTGAGCATATGAGATAGTTTGCTGTTTATCTCAAGCTGCAAAATGCATTATGCTAGCCTTGTTTTCATAAAAGAAAATGTTCTTTCTGTAGCAAATGAATTTGGCAGTAGACAAGCATCTGCTATAAAGGGAATTAGGGGGTTGTATGGTAGGGGGCTCTCTAAAAGATGAACAGACATTTAAGTGAGGAAATTATGAAGTTCTGTTACAGAAAAGATTGCAGGTTAGTCCAGAAATTAAAGTCTAACCAGATGTTTCATAAAAGACTAATGGAGTGAGGTTACTGCTTGCTGAGAAATAACTGAAATAAAGTTCAAAACCATTATGGAACAATTATCTTTGTTTAACTAGATTATCTTGTATTTGGCTGTGAGCAGCAAGATGTTTCATAAACCTTATACTGTATATAAGAAAGAAAAAATGCTTCTCTATTTCCCCATAAAAAAACACTATAGGAAAAAACTCTGCCGCTTTTCTTGTATTCTCAGCAAATCTCAATTAATCCTCCCATTTTAAAGGTAAAATGGGGGAAGAAAACTAATATCTCAGATAAGGGCAAAGTATAAGAGAATACTATTGTCTGATCTATGATACCTGCAGTCTGAAGTGACAGAAACTGCAATCAGGTTTACTCCTTCAGCAGAACTAGGTATTAATTTTACTTTGGAAAAAATTTGCCTGACGCAAACCTGAAGAAGTCATAGTTAGAAGTAGTCAACTTCATTTACAATTGCTCCAAAGAAAGAATATTATAAAGTAAGGGAATCAGAATCTAGTCCTAGAGAAATCAATAATAAACAAACATCAGAGAAACACTTGAAACGTAGAAGCAGAAAAAGAGAAAAGCAGACATGGTGATGAAATCATGATGAACTGTGGATTCCATGCTTAAATTAGTATCTTTCTGAAACTAGCCTCACTGAGTTCTTGAAGCCTGCCACAAAAATTACTAATAGTGTAAAACATTTTAAAAACAATTTTAAAAATCCTTCTGAACACATTCTGTCGCCAGTTTTAGTATTCCTATAGTTTTGGTAATGTTACAGAAGACAGTACTTAAAAGCAGGTTGCAAGGAAATTGGTGTCAGAGGTACAAATTACAGTATAACTATACAGTACATTGCACTGAAGAGCTTCTATAGCTCAAAGGTAACTGAATGTAGCTCTGAAGCTACACATAGATATCTAAATTACTTGCAATAGATCTATTTCCATTTATTTAACTAAAGCAACAAGTGATTTCCACATTCCGATGCTCGAAATGATAAGCCTGAAATGAAGAAAAATTGAGATTTATTCATTTTATTTAATTAGTTAAAAAACGGAAGAGCATCAATAAGATTTTTTTAAAGTAAAACAAACAAAAAAAGTAAGCCAAGCCTGTATTCATTCATTTTCTACTCACTACATGTGGGTTCATCCACTACAGTGTTCCAAGGCCCAGATAAAAATCTGGGTCTTCAAGGTCTTGCAGATGATCAACAGAGCTAAGGCCATTCAAATCTCAAGAGACGAGGCTGTTCTATAGGGCAGGTATCATGAAAACATCCTTCCTGAATCCTATCAGATGACACTTTTTATAGAGGGGACTTGAGCATGCTTATTCTCAGCCCTTCAAGATGGAATAATAGCAAACGCAAATTGCACAAGGTATACTAGGGCTTTACTGGTTTACTTCACTGATGTATTGAAGACTGTAAGACTAAAAGAATATTGACAACCTGATAGTATTTCTTCTTCCTTTTGTATTATCCAAAAGAGACTCAAGGTGAGGCAATCTTGAATTTGTTATTCATGCCTTTCTATTTTTCAGGGCTACTTGTATGTTTTTTAAAATATATTTATTTTTTAGATGTATTTGCTGCCCTATTCGCAATAAGCAACTCAGGGTGGCTTACACTGCAAAAAGTTAAAAAATACACATGTACCTGTTTATTGTTACTACAAGTACACTGAGAGCTGCTGTACTAGAGACAAATTCCTTGCATGTCTAACCATGCTTGACCAATAAAAATATCTGTATCTGTATCATACATAAGTACAGAAATAAAATTAACTATAAAATATCTATATACAAAACTAAGCAGAGTTAAAAGGAGTGCAAGAAGGTGACAGAGTGGAAATGGAGTCATCAGTTGAACAGCCATCTTACTGATGATGCCTGGCTACTTGGCCTCCAGACCAGCCCACAGAGCCAAATCTTCAGGCTTCTTCAGAAAGCCAGAAGGGTGGGGGCCAACCACATCCCAGGAGGAATGACGTTCCAAAGGACAGGTGCCAAGGCAGAAAAGGCCCATCTTCTGGACCCCACCAGCCAAAATTCCCTGGCTAACAGGATCCAGAGCATGTCCTTACAACCAGCCTGAGTGGGGCAGGCTGAAACCATTGGGAAGAGACAGTCCTTTAAATAACCTGGACCCATGCCATGATGGGCTTGATAGGTGATGACCAACATTGAACCTGGAAACAGACTGATAACCAGTGCAGCTCATTCAACCATGATGTGTGGGTCACTTTTGGACTCCAAGAACTGTTTGTGCAGCTGCACTTTGTACCATCTGTAACTTCCAGATTTTCTTCAAAGGCATGTCGAGCTCATTGAAGTCAACCAGCTTCTTCCCTATCTCCATGCTGTTCTACACCATCATTCACCATGTTGTATTTCATGGGACAAGCAGTTTCAGTTGGAGATTAATGGTACTGTGAATGCCATGAAGGACTTTACAGATAGCATACAACATCTTGAATTGCACCAGAAAGTTACTGGGAGCCAAAGTAGCTCACAAAATAATGGTGTTCCAGGGTTCTTGGAAACCAGCAAAAGGATTGTTATCATCACCTGATTCCCAATTCAAAGGTCCTGACTGGCAATATTGGGGATAACTTTTGAAAGACCCTATAAGTATATGGAACAACCTTTCTGTTTTAGCCTGTAATGGTCCTAAGCAGACATCAGCCTCACAGACCTCTGACTGGAAGGCTTTGGTTCCAGAGGTTAATCAACCCCATCACAGTCAGCGTGGGACACATGTTACTAGCCATGCAGAGATTAATAGGTCCCCTGTAAGTCCCCAGAAACAAGTCCTATTTCCAAAGACTGCTGAAACTGGGATCATAGATTACTAGCAATTTAGAAAAAGGTGTTCTAAATAAACACTAGAAGGCCACTTTAATAGCCCCCTTTGGCCCATTTTGAAATCAGACAGGAGGATTTGCAGACTAGAGAATTTTTCTAAGCCTGAATTGCTTTCTGTTTCAATTCTTGACAGAACATGCAGCATGATTTTTTGCTAGGGTTTGGACTACCCAAAATCTCATGTTCCCTTTAGCTTCTCTTACCATAGACAAGGAAACCTGGTTAGCTGATGGGGCTCCAGTATATTTCCTGTGTTGATGTTTCTACCATAGGTTTAAAACCAAAGGCTCTTTTGCCAAATTCTAACAGCACACAAAAGGCAGAACTAGAGGTTGACCAAAAGGCATACTTCTTTGCAAGGATAAGTAAATTGGGGGAAAAGGAACAGATTATTTGGGACTTGTACAATATGACCCATGACATTGTAGAGAAAACCTTGACAAAGGCACATCAAATTGCAATGTGGCCCAATCAAATAACAAGGGGTTCAGCACACTGTTGCTAATTGCCTGGGATGCAAAATTCAAAACCAGAACCACTCCAAGTAGCAGCTCCCATTCCATAGGCAGAGACAGATTGGTAAATGGGACACAATTTTTGTGAATTACATTGAGGGATTTTCTGAATGTGAAAATCCCTGTGAAATCCTGTTTGGTTTCCCCATGCACTTCAGTGTGCACCATAAAATCAGGTGATTGGGAGTCAATGTTGCTCCTTCTTTTGTCCCTCCCTCTATTTCTTTTGTCTCTCTCTCTTTGTTGCTCCCTCCTTTCTCTCTCTCTCTCTCTTTTGCCCCACTTTTCTTGATTTTATCCACAGGAGCTGAGTTACAAAGACCTACAGTTTCTTCAAAATACTCCTCCTGGGACAATGCCTAGAAGCCTTGCAGTCCCATTATAATAACATTTTTCTTGTAGAACTGGCCAAGCAGCTATGAACAGCTCAGCTTTTTGCATAGGAAGACTTTTGACATTGGGAGGGGTCACATCTACCTGTTTCTTCGGAATGCCCTCAAGCCTAGAGACATTAAGAGATGTTACTGCTTTAAAGGGTTTCACTAATGAGTCATAGGAGGGAACGTTTTTCTACTTTTGATCATCTCCAAAACTGGATCCATGAATGAACCAGAGAAAAGTGACCCTAAATATTTTAGATATAACCAGTGCAACTCAATGTGTATACTTCACTAACTTGGGGAATCATAGACATCCACTGCCCCTCCAATTCTCCTGTTTTTATCTGTGAGAGGTCTATAATATCTCCTATGCCTCCACTCCTTTATTTTTACCTAAGGGGTTTGTTTTATGTGGGAGGGAAGCTCATATGTCCCAGCCTACAGTTCTGGGAGGCCTTGTGCCATTAAGTGCCTAACCTCTTTATATGCTCTGCCTTCCATGCAACCCGACTTAAATGGGAACTATCTTCTGATTATGAGAACAACATGACTCTCTTATCCAGAACAGAAGTCATGGTTCTGACTCTTTCTTTGGCAGGAGTCCTTGCCCTTGGCAAAAGAACTTACATGAACCTAAAAAAAGTGGCTTGCATCTTGCTAAAAGTGTCAGTCTCACATCTTCTCTTACTGCAGCTCTAATCGAAGAAATGACAAATATCAGAAGTGCAGTCATCCAAAATTGTGTGGCTATTGACTATTTACTGTTGAGGATAGGTCAAGGTTGCGAATCCTTTCAAAGTCTTTGTTGTTTTAACCTAACCAACAATGAGAACTACAATGAAGCAAAATTAGCTAAAACTCTTCCAAGATCCAGAGGGATGGAACTGGTATTGTTCACATCTTGGTTATCTGTCTTGGGAATCTGGGGAAGGAAAATTGTCCAACTTTTGCTGTTCATATTGTCTATCTTTGTATTAATTTCCTCAGTCTTTTCGTATATTAAATTTATTTTCCTGAAGTACTGTACTTCCATACTAACTGGACAGCAAACTTATTTGAAAGAATACATACACAAATCTGTAACACTTTGAGTGGGTGGTGGGTGATTCTGGGAAAAGAAAATTGTTCAACTTTTGTGGTTTTGTATTGAATTCTTCATATAAAGATATATATGAAGAATATTGAATTATTCAGTGTTTCAATGTGTTAAATCTGTTTCCCTGAAGTATTTTACTTTCCTGCCAACCAAGCAGCAAACCCATTGGTAGAAATATATACATAGACCTGTAATGCTCTGAGTGGATGATTAGTGTGCCCCGTTTTGTGGCATCTCCTGTTTAATTTGATGCTAAGGGGAGGAGTATGAAGTTACCATGCCTGGGGATGGCAGAGACATGTAAGCAGAAGTGGATCAAAAAGGAATCATAAAGATCTTATGAAGATTTCTTCAGGAAGAACTTAGTTGTTAAGGGAACAAAGGAAAGATGCCACCTAAACCCAACAAGGAATTTAGGGCCTGAGCTGCATTCAGAAACCTCTCCCCAAATCACATCAAAGCTATCTATTGTGTGAATCATCAAAGCAAAGATTTTGGGAAAATAAAAGGGGTCCTGAAGCCTGTCCACTTTTGAGTAGCCTTTGAGATCCAGACCTGGTGGCTCCCATTCCTTTACCAAGGCTTTGCCAAGCCTAGTTGGGTAAGACTGTAAATGTGGATGTGTGTATGAATGAGACCAGTAAAGTTTTGCTGTTATTTTAAATTCACTGGGTCTCTGTGTATTTTAAATAACCAGTTGTGCCTCAGTATCTATGAATATTCTCATTAATCCAGGTCATGATAAGTAGTAAAAATAGCAACAATTTTGCAAAGTTAAAAAGGCAACTAGACATTAATTACAAGATGTTATTGGAAATGTTTCACCTTCAATCCGAAAGGCTTTTTTAATCCATTTAAAATTGAAAAAGAATGGTCAGGAAATATGTACTTTTCTAAAAAGGGGGTGGAGGAAGATGAGAACGTATGGCAAGGTTTCACATAACAGTTTAAACAGGGAATTAAGTTTCTAACAGAAGAGAGGGGGCTTGGGACAAGGATGCAGATGACAACAGTGTTTTCACATAGCAAAATAAACAGATGTGTTGGACAATAAAGCTTGATTGCCTTTCAGCACATCAGCATTACAGAGCCTCCTGCATAGTTCTTTTTTGGCAAATGATTTAACACTGTTTCATAAACTGATCTGGTTCATCCACCACAGTTTATTGAAGGATTTAAAGTCTTAATATATATTGATTCTTTGATTCATCTTGAAAGCCAGTTAGTTTATTTGACAATTATTTGGAATCTGCAGTCCTCAATTATGATTGTGATGTTTAATGTATAAAAGTACTGCAGGTGAATCAGATGTTTTATGTTCTTTAAATCTCCTAAAATTGGTTGTTTCATCTTCCCAACATAAAATTCTGAACAAGAATCATTGCATTGAATGGAATAGATTACATCTGTCTGTTTGTGCTTGGGAAATTTGTCCTTAGGATGAACCAATCTATGTTTAAGTGTGTTCGTGGGTCTGAATTCTACACACATGTGATGTTTATTGAAAATTATTCTGAGTTTCTCTGATACTCAGCAACATATGGAATCGTCACATTGCTATGTTTGGTGGAATCTTGTCTTGCAGAGAAGTGGGAGGGTCTCTTTTTGATGTTTTAGTGGCTTTAATAAATGCCCAATTTGGATAGCCAGAATTACTGGGAGTCTTCCTTATATGCAAAATTTTTTTTGATGGAGCCTTCTCTGTGTAAAGGTAAATTATCCGCATGATGTTGTAAGGTCCTGATCATTCCTAGTTTATATTCTAGTGGATGAAGGGAGTCAAAAGAAAGATATTGCTCTGTGTGTGGAGGCTTTCTGTAATCTTCAATACAGAGGCTTCTGTTATCATGAATGTTTATTGCACAGTCCAAAAAAGCCAATATCTTTAACTTCTTCATTTATGAATTGGATGTTGCAGCTCCTGCTGCATGGCAATGCTGGGTTGTGATCTCGGGCCATGGACCTTCCAGCCAGCAAGCCGAGCTCCTAACCACTTGTGCCACTGCACCTCAATGTGGTAGGGGGAACTGCCAATTAAAGATGCCAGTAAAGTTGTTGAATGTTGAGCAATGTTAAAAATGGTAGAGTTGATGCTGCAAACTATGGGCCTCAGTGGAATGCCTTCTTTGTGAATTTTGTGGAGGCCATATATTCATGGTGTTGTTTTCCCCTGGATATAAGCAATAATATAGAGGTTTATCAATGACATTGTCCTTAATTAAAAGTTTTAAACAGTCAACAACATTTTTCTTAAGCTCATGGGATCTTTATTAAGAGGTTCATGGGTGTTACTGTCCACCAATAAATTGTACACTTTGGCATTGTAGCCCACAGTATTGAGAATTATTGTACATTTCCCTTTGTCAGCTGGTAAGATGGTAATGTTAAAGTCTCTTCCTAGAGAAGTCACTGCTCTCATTTCCTGAGTAGGGTGATTGGATGGAGGGGTTTTGGCATTGGCAAGTGCAGCAGATACCTTTATTCTTAATTGATCTGCCTCTGATTTTGTCATTTTGTTGTTTATAATAGCTGACTCAGTTGCAGTGATTAGATCTATAATAGGAATCTTGTCTGGTGGTACTGAGCAATTTTGTCCTTTTGATAAAGCATTTTTCTCTATTTCAGTAAGTTTTCTATCAGAAAAAATTCTCACCCACAAGTCAACATTATGTGAAAACTCTTGTCTTCTCTTATTGAGGTGGGATGAAGAATGTTAAGTGATTTTTCAGGCCTCATGAGAGATATTTGGCATCACCTGTTTTTAACAAATTCATTCTGGCTTCTAGTAATTATTTTGTTCATTTCAGATCCTCACAAATCTACTGTTTGATTACTTTTCCAGGATTTTTCCAGGTATTGGTGTAAGTAATGTGAGGCATTACTGGTAATGACCTGAATCTTGAATTTAGTTGTAAACTTACTGGTAACCAGTGCAGCTCATAAAGCAGAAGTGTTGAACAGGGGTTGGAAGGCTGTTCTGCTGTTTGTGCTATGGATCACTTCACTTCCAATTCCTCTTTTCTATATTTATTTCTTATTTTTTGAATAATTTTTTTTCTTATTTTTATGTTGTTCTTAAACCATCTCAAAACCATTCACTCTGTTATCCATATTTTTATTGTTATATTTTCTAAATAAAATGCTTATCAACTAGAATGCATGCTACTTTATTTTAAATTAGTGCTATTCTCAATCAGTTAGAGCCTGCAGGAAAAGAGAAGGAACTTACTTATTCTTCCTCTCAGGGCAGCCTCTGGGTGTTGCCAGAGGAATGCTCTCTAATAATCTCCTATCACTTCTATGCAACCAATCCAATTATGCAAGAAACTGCTGTTTTTCTATGTGGTTTCTCCAATCGTAAAATGTAAACCTTTACTACATACTAGATCTTACATTGTTGTCAGAAAAAATTAAAAACAAATGTCCAAGAGAGGGTTTGAGCCATTCAAAGTTGCCATAGATAAAAAAAGATGGAAAATTTTACTCATTATTATTATATCGGTATTGTTTTTGTTCATTCATTCTTCTTATCTTATGAAAAGATCATTCATCAAACTTATGAAAGATACAAAGCAGTCCCTTACTGCAAGTGACTCTTAGGGTATTATAAACTATCTTGGTTAATTGCTACATATATATTGGTCCAAAGTCATGAAGGCTTCAGAATCAAAACCAAAACTTTGAACAGAATCCTGGAACAAACTGGACTCTTAGTTTTACAATGAAAATGTGGACTTCTTGTAAATTTCAAATCAAAGTTAAATATAACTTCATGTATTAATCTGAAGGTTACCATGTCATGGATCATTGAAGCCAAGCTGTTTCCACCAAAATATAATTAGTCTAAATTGTTGCAAGATATTAAGTGCCACAAAAATGACATTTTCTTAAAGATAAGACTCCTAAAGAAAAAAGAAATCAGGTAGCATTACCAAAGCATGCACTTTTTTCCTTCAAACTTAGTGAAGCTCTGCCAAGTAGAAAATAATTCACTAATAGGATACCTATCACATCTGGACTAAAATTTATTTTATTGGCCATCATCCAGACTTTTTGCTGAGCTCATTCATACCTTTAAAGCTATCTCCACTACACCTGTCTTGGATAAAAAAGAGAAATACAATATATATAAGATTTCACATGATCTAACAGCTTTTTATTTTCAAAACATGAAGACAAAATCTGTTCATACATCTGTAACATTTCAGAAATCAAGCTTGACTTCTTACTACTTAACCAATTTTAAAAAAAAATATTAATTTATATATAAATTATTGGTTAACTAGATATATTGGTCACAAATATATCTAGTTAACAAATATATTGTTTAACTAGATATGATCAAAGGATTTTCAAATTCAACAAAATTCACAATTGATTTCAACAAAGTCAGAGAAAAGAAAGGATACTAGGGGCTGCCCAGAAATACCAGCCTGAGAACTAAGTGATATTAGACACTCGACTAGAAGGAACTCTGCACTTACCCAGTAGGAGTCTTATGGATGTTAATACTATTGATATAAAAAGAGCATACAGCAATATTACATAGTATATAACAATAAACCTAGCATATCAAGACTAAAAGAAAAGTAAAGAAGCATAAGTACAGATTGAAAGATAAAAGTCAGAATATAATTCATTGCTAGTAAAATCATTGTTATTTAATAACTTCTACAAGGGCATTATTTACCTGTCAATAAGCTATTTTAAAACTTGGAAACTGAATTAATATAATACAATCTAAACACTTGTAAAGTGAAAATCATCTCATTCACTTAAAAATTTTTTGCTGAATGTTATTGTACATATTATTTTGAAATAAATGCAGTGAGTACAGTACAATAATTTGAAGTTCTAGTGTTTTAATCACAATATCAGGAATGAGAAACTAACTAGCAGAAGGATATTCCTATTAGTGTCACTAACAGTAATTGTTATTTAAATTGGCTGAAATAAACTGTAGAGCCCCTAGGCAAGTGATAAAATGGTAGTGGTGTGGCATTGTTTTCCCCTTTAAGAAGGATGACTTTGTGGAAAAGCTTGCCCTTTGAATTAAATATCTATCTAGTCTTGTCAACTGGTTTCATCAAAGTGAAAAAGGAAAGCCAGACACTGATTTATGCACTCAGAGTAAAACACAAAACAGAAAATCATAAACAGTGAAGAATTGGTTATTTTACCCAATGAACTCATCTGAACTTTCTGTAGCAGGGAGAACCAAGCATGCATGCATGGTCTACAATAGTATGTGGTCCAAAACTGTCAGTGTTTAATAGGGTGCAGGCAATATTTATTCTAATAAGGCAGAGATGGGCAATATGTGATTCTCTGCATACCGAGGATAACAATTACTGAAATAAAGTCAAGTATCCAGTGAGGCAACACCTTGCTGTGGTTAGGGTGTGCTCTAATGAAGATGAGAGCTCTGCCAGAGGTTCAACCATACTGGACAGGTCTCATCAGAGGAGTCAAACGAAGAGTGTCTCCCCCTTATAAAAATATGAGAAGTAAATTACAGAAATCCATACCGGCTCGGTCGTTGCCCTGGTTAACAAGGACTGCGCAAGATGTTGGGGATCCTGGACATCTAGTGGAAAATGAGCTACAGGACTCCACTGGAGAAGGAAATGGCAACCCACTCC
>JANHZU010004160.1:33375-48398 GCA_032468055.1 Acrochordus granulatus | reverse complement strand
AGAGGAGAAGGGGACGGCAGAGGATGAGATGGATGGATAGCAGAGTCAGTGTGATGGGTGTGAGCTTGGGAAGACTCTGGGAGGCAGTCCAAGACAGGGGGGCCTGACGTAATGTCGTCCATGGGGTCGCAAAGAGTCAGACACGACTGCGCGACTGAACAACAACAAATTGTGTGTGGAAATTCATGTAAAGGTTCATTCTAGAGGAAGGATGGGCACACTAAAATATAGGAAATTCTTCCAGTCCCTTATGGACCACAAAAAAGACATTATGCAAAAGAAGGTGGTGAATTTCCACACTTAGTCATGCTTCAAACTATGTTCCTAAATATTTTCCAGTGTAAATATCCTTTGCATGGAATAGTCACATCAAGATAAGGTGTTTTAGGATTTATTTTAGACCATTGTTGTTTAAAGATTGAGAGGGTACAGCTCTTTTTTATTTCAGGAAGGACTGGGGATAATTGGAATTAAAAGAATGGTGCACAAATATGATCACAAATTCAGTCAGCAAATGCAATCCTCCTCCATCCTCCAATGAAATTAATGAAAGAGAATGCGACAGGAGGCTCTAAATAGTTCTGGAAGAAATTTAGGATTGTGGAATTAATTAAAGAAAGAACTCAGTGAATAAAATTCCAAACTAAAATAGAAGGCTGAACAAAATCTATTTTGTGGCATGTTATCAAGTATAAATTAAGTAGATTGCAGCAATTTGTCTCAATACCAATACCTGTATTTATTTATGACATGCACTCATAAATTATGCAGTCATAAATTATGTTTCATTCTTCATTGACTCACTACTTTGATTACTTATATACATTTGTTTGTCTTTATTTTTTTTTTTATAATATGCAGAAGCCATCCTGGTTAATACTGACTTAGGAGATCATCAGGAAGTCCCAAGGCTGTAGATTACAGAAGAAGTTTTATAAAAATTTCAGGAGGAAGCAGTAAAAAACTATTTATTTACTGTTGTCAAGAAAGCAACATGGACATACTCAGAAAGACATCAAGTGCCAAGCAGAACCCCAGGGAGAATTTACCTTTTTCAAACATAATGTAAAAGGGATGTTGGTGGACTACAAGTGGCCCCAGCTGCACTTTTCGCATTTCTCTTCTAAAGATCCCAATCAAGCCCTGCTAATTCTCCTTTTTTCATTTCTCTATGTGTATGTGCTCTGATTGGAACAATTTGTTTCTTCTCTCCTTTAAGAGAAGCAAGCACGAAAAGGACGAAGGTGACATTGCTAAACATAGGCTGCCTGCTCTAAAATGACTTTGTCAATCTTGTCTTTAGAGGTCCCTAGAACTGTTATTAAGCGCTAGGAGAAAATGCTACCAGCTAGGACTGAAGTGCATCACAAGAATTCAGTCCACAGGAAACTATTTTCAGTTACAAATTCTTGCAGCAAAAGCTTTCACTCTCAACAGGCGTGTGCATCAGCTCAACACCTGTTTATGGTTTAATTGTCAACCTGGGCTGTAGAATCATTTTAATGTTTTTCCTTTTAAAAGAAGTACATAAGCAATGCATTCTGTAAGCAATGGAAAATTGTTAGAAACAAGTGTGCAAGGTTTTTTTCTCCGTTTTATATTTCTATTTATTTTGCTATTGAAAACCAATACCTGTATTTAAACATGGAGTCATAAATTATGTTTCATGCTTCATTGACTCAATACTTTGATTACTTATATCCATTTGTTTGTCTTTATTTTTGCTTGGTACTGAATTGCCCTTCCCTATCCTCCCTCTGTTTCCTTTTTGGAGATTGAACCCACTCAGAATGCTCTGGATGGTCTACTGTTTGATGATCTGCCAGCTTTATAACTTTCTTTAAAGGTCCAAATAAGTCCAGGTGGGATGATTCTTATTTTCCTATGGAAGAGGAAACCTGTATCCGTTTGTCTGTCTAATAGTATAGGCAGCTGAACTGGATGTATTTTTTTCATCTTTGATCTGATAGTGGTATGAATTTTCTGACAGATTTCTTTGTTATTCAGGGCATGTCTGTGCTCCTCAGAAGGAACACGATGTTTTATGCTTCTTCATTCTACTACAGACATATTTTTCATCTGTACCCTTGCCCTAGTACTCCAAGCTTCTGAAATATTTGAGTGGTTAAACCATTAATTAAATAATTTGGAGCCCTGAATGTATTTATAATCAGTCTCTTACTCCTCCTATGTAGTAGCTGATTAAACAAAGTCCATTGTTTGGTACCAAACAAATAGCCTGCTTAGCTCTCCTTAAGTCATCCAGCTTTCCTGCCTGAGCACGGCGTGCAGCTAATGAGCTCTCTGCAGGCAGCAATATTGCAAACTTTTTGGTCAGTGGGAGGGTCAGAGAGCTACAAAACCATTACTATAAGCAATCAGACTCTAGGAAAAGAAAAGAAGCTGTTACTCTTGATTGAAATGCATTGGATTTGAATCTGTGTGAAAGGCTTTCATATTTTTATCCTCAAATTGCTTTGGATTGTACATTCAAATATTTATTCACAATCATCAGGAACATATTGTTTCAAAGGTGATACCCTGGGGATAGTATATAAATCAAGAAAATCATTTTAAATCCAGGAAAAAAGCTTCCTTGTAACCCATGTATTGTGGAATATAACATGTGATCTATTTACCGCAAAATGAAGCCAAGTTTACACAGATTTAAAACTCTAGGCATAAAGGGTAAAAATATGCAGTTCAAGAAAAGTACATATTTTCACTGAAATCAATACAATTTACAAATGTGGTGTTCTTTGGAAGGGGGGAGTATTTGGAAAAGAAATAGTGGGGAAATGTTTGGAAGTATTTTGCAATAAAATAGAAAGTATTTGTAAACAAATGGCACTTAGAGTCTTCTGCTGTCCTAAACAGAACAGCCTGATTAAGACTTGTTTCATTTGACTGTGAAATCACATGATTCTTGTTCTGTAAAATTTGTTAATCTGAATTGCCTATTCTTACAAAATGAAGTACTTATATTCATTCCATGGCCTAGACTTCTCTCTAATATTATCACCATACTTGGAACAATTATTTTCAGATCCATTCCCCTTCTTGTATCACACAACCTAACATTTTTAGCATATTATTAGGATTCTTAGCCAACAACATAACCTTATCTGCATACATAGCTAACTCAAGTTCACATCTTCATCTAACCTATCCCTAATGTCTCCACAAGCATTCTTTAAATATTTTTCCATAAATGTATTAAACTAAAGACATCAGATATCATTGTTTTATTCTATGCTCATTGTTGAACTAATTGCAACACATTATTTTATTTTTAATTAAATTACAACCCCCATCACTCCCAATCCAATTCCGACTGAATCTCTATCTATAATTCAATATAAGGAGAGATAAATATGATTCCTTCTCTCAATTTAATCGAATCAAATCAATATTTAAAAAAATAAACTATAATATACAATTCCTTTCTATCATTATACATCTATATTTTAATTATCTTAAATTTTAATCAACACAATATTTCATTTAAACAGAATCATCAATTTCATCCACAATGAATTCTTCTAATCAGTTCGAAGCTTCTTTAAATTGTCTTCTCTCAGGAGGATTATCAATATAAACATATCTCAGTCTTCCTCATCTCTCTCCTGTAGAAAGCCTCATATGGGATCAGGCACAGTAAAACCTTCAGGGGTTGTATAATGAATGTCCATATAAAATACACAACACATTAAAAGCTCACATATCAAAACATATAATATCTATACATTAAATTAATAGATTCAATAAACATGCCACCTGAATCTCAAATCATGTTCACAAGCCTTGTTTAAATTTCTCTCAAGACTATTTCTTTACCCACCATTACAAATTCTCAGCAGGCACAACAAAACCTTCAGTGACAGTATCTGAGACATAATGAATATCCATACACAATCCACAGTGCATTAAAACTCACATATCAAACTAATATTTATAGTTTAAATTAATAGATTCAAATAAACATATCACCCAAATTTCAAATCCTCACAATCCTTGTTAAAATTTATCTTGACAAGACTATTTATTTACCCACCATTACAAAATTTTATTGAAAGCATTTTTGCAATGTTTGTCCTACAGTAAATTTTCTTACAGATTGATTTATAGTAACCCGAAGCAAATAATCTTTTCCTATTAAAATCACATTCATTCTATTAATTGTGTCTAAATCACTAATTATTCCATCTTTACTTTTAATTGTTTCTTCCAGGAACTCTCCCCATCTGAAAGAAATCCTTGTCTTCCTTAAACCCAGCAATCTTCCTTAAACTCAGCAATGCAAATTTTTCTCTGGCAACTTCATTTCTTCAATCCTTAAACCAAAGATCCCTATTTCCTCCTTTATTTGCATGGTTTTAACCTCAAACTGATTCATTTTATAATTTTCTACTTCTGACTTTTGATCTTTTTTCAATGTTCCCCTCTTTTTTTCCTCTAAAAATACATCTAGTTTTTGTATCTTTTTCTCAAATATTGGTTGCAAATTTCTGCTGCAAACTTTCATTTTAGCCTCTATATTTTTATTTAATTTATGAATTCAATCCAAAATCTTCCTCAACAGTTGTTTTTTCAGCCATATCTTTACCTCTGATATATTGAAAGAAAGAAAGAAAGACAGAATGAAAGAAAGAACTTTGAAAAAGATTTTTTTCATAAAGTGTCTTTTAGACCAGGTGTTGAAAAGTTAATTCAGTCTATTTCTTCTCATATACCACGGCTATGAGGCAAAAACCAAATCTCAGTAAAGAATTAAGTAAAAAAAAGGAAAAAAGGAGTTTGCAAAAATGACACATTTCAAAATGCCAAAGTAAATAATAATGTTTTTACTTCAAAACCTGTTTCTTCTAAAAAATTAACACCTTACAGACAGCTGGACATTCCAAATATTTCAATCACATTTCAGAAAGGAGATAAAGCTGCTACTTGCAGTTCCTTGACTATAAATCTTCCGGAAGCAGATAAGCCTTTCAACACAGCCCAGAGATGTGATTCATCAGAGGGAAACAAAATATAATTCAAGCAGAATTGAGCCTCAGCTTTCTAAAAAAATAGTAAATAGTAATAAAAAAGCCTGAAAACTGATTGGCAACGCTAGATAAAAAGGCAAGATATGGACGATGATCTGCTCCCTGCTTTCTGACTTACAGAGACCCAGTTTAGAAGAACTCCTGCTTCTTCTGATCCCAGCAACTGCAAATCAATCCAAGAGTAGGTAGGGTGATTCCCAGAGCCCTTCTTAAAAATATCCAAAGGGCTTGACAGGCTAGGATTCAAACCTTGCTCAATCTACCAGTTGCCTTTCAGGTCAGGCTCAAGCCTGAATTGCTCATTTCACCATATCTTGTGGGTGTGTCGACACATTAATTTGTTTTAATGTATGTTTACTTTCAATATTATTTCATGCACAAATCACTTTTAACTTTATTTTCATGCAAAAAACTATAATTCAAGGTTAATCACTATTGTAATATTATTTAATTACTGTAATTAAATAAATCTAATAACTAATTTAATTAATAATTTGATAAATTAAATTAATCTGTAAGCTGCCATTCCCGGAGATTCTGAAAGACCAGGAATCCAAATATAAAACAGAAATAATAACACTACTGTGAAGACCAGGAAGGTTATACTCTTATGATTCCAGTCTCTCCAAAGTTCAACCACAAGGTTATCCAGATAATTGCTTACTTTAAGATTCTTTGAAGTTGCAGCACCAACACTTTCACTACAAGGAGGCATATCATAGCCTTTTTCAGAGCTGATGGGAATACCCATTCATCAAAAGGCATTGCTACTGCTGCAACCTTACCTCCTGCACCTCATAAGGGTGTTTAACTGGCCTTAATGAGACAAAGATCCAGACAGGAACTGGTGGAGCAAACACAACAGGGGAGCCTGCTATTTCCTTAGGAGTCACAAATTTAAAGTAACCCCAAATCACTTCATATGATGCAACTTGTACTGAAGTTTCCATTGCACTGACCACAAGAGTTCATTCCACTCATATCTGAACGGTTTTATATGCTAACCATATCAAGACTTCTTCACAGTACCCCTTCGGATATTCTGGGCAATCTTCTTAACTTTTCCTTTTAATGCATTCTGTAGATATAATAATGAAAGTAAAATATTTCCTTTTTACCCTTTGTATTTTTACTGTGTAGATTCAGCTACAAGACTGACTGTCCCCAAATCAGTCAATATTAAATGTATTTTCTTTTTTTACATTTTTATACATTTCTCAATGACTACTGGAAGAACACAAATCTGGACTGTAGGCTCTCTCTGCAGTGTATTTTTCCCAATTATCTCATAGTTATTCTCACACTTTATCACTCAGAATTATGCAAGACCCAGGAATATTTAGCAACCTAATTTCTCTCTACTTTTACATTCACTCTTGATACATTTCCTTTTGTATGGGAAAACAATCATATTATTCTTTAGATCATCAGACACAAATACCACATTCATGTGTACATTAAGCATGTCACACATCCTGTACATAAGAAAAACACCTTCATATATTAGCAATATTTCAGTTATAATCACCTATACATTTAGCCCTACCATTTGGGCAACATTTTTGACAATCCTTTCATGAGTTTTTTTTTTTTTTTGAGCACTAAGAAAACTCACACACACACACACTTTTATGTACATACACACACACATATGGTATGTGGTGAAATATGGTATTTGAAATATGGTATTTATGGTATTGAAATATGGTATTTCAATCTGTACTAATCCCTATAATATTTTTTCCAGGCTTATATCACTTTAGGATTATTATGGCTGGTTTCACAGCCAGGATATGCAGTTTTTATCCACCTATCAAGTCATTCCCAAGGATCTGGGATAGGCAGATGTCATTGTTTGATGGTATTAATGGAATTGTCACAGGAAGTAAGCTGTTCCCACTAACACTGCCTTTTGCAATTGACTGATGGTGTTTGTTAATGGTTTTTGAGTGGTATTTGAGAGGTTTTGGAATTGCGCTTAAGGTGCCTAAACCCTAAAAGAGGTTTTGGTTTTGCGCTTAAGGTGCCTAACTTTTGCCACAGTTGTACTATGTCTATTATTACCTGTACCTGCAAAGTCACAGCTGCCAGTTCTTTAGTTGGTGTTAGCCTTCCTACACATTAAGTTCTTCCCAAGAACATAGGATGTTTTAATGCATTGTCATAGTATATGTGCAGTATAAGCACTATGGCCTTTTGCAATTGAGAGTTGGAAATATTGCCAAAACACAGATTTTCTAACTGCTGGAGAAGGTGGTGGTTTTTTTTGGCATGGCATCTTATATATATAACCACTTGGATCATTATGGACAGTTTATCCCATAATCTTTCAATTTCAGTTCTCAGATCTTGATATTTTATTATCATCTCTAATTATTTGTCAGCTATTCTACTGTCCCCTGGTATTGTCACATTAATTGTCCACACTTTACTCTTTTCATTCACAGTTATACCTGGTGTGTTATGAGCCAAGATTTTATTGGTCTGTATTCAGCAATCCCACATTATTTTAATCTGCTAATTTTCAACTACTTTTTCAACTCTATGTTCCCACCAACTTTTTATTACTGGTGCCATAATTTTTATATAAGGCACAGTGGCACAAGTGGTTAAGAGCTCAGCTTGAAGGCTGGAAGATTGGCGGCCTGAGTTCAAGATCCAGCATTGCCTTGCATCAGGGCAAGCTCCTGCTGTTCTGCCTTAGCTTCCACCAACCTAGCGGTTCAAAAGCATGCAAATGCGAGTTGATTAATAGGTACCACTTCTTCTGGTGGGAAAGGTAATAGTGTCTGTGTGATTTTGGCATCTAGTCATGCTGGCCATATGACCATGAAGAATCCTCAGCAAACACTGGCTCTTTGGCTTTGAAACAGGGATGAGCACTGTACCCTAGAGTCGGTCACGACCGGCAGGGTAACCTTTACCTTTAATTTTTATATATGTTCCAGTGAATCATTTGTGACTGCGTTATGTCATTGTTTATAATCAGTTTGTGTAATTTTCTTGCATGAGCTAAATATGTGATTTACTGTTTCTTTGCCCAATTTGCATTTTAAATCATTTAATGATTTTTCAGTTCTAGCCTTGATTTCAATAGTTTGAATAGTTTGAATTTGCTCTTGAGCAGCCAAAATCAAGCTTTCATGTTTTTTTTCTGATATACAAGTTGTAAGACATTGTCGAGTTTTATCTTTATTCACTTTCCCCTTGATCTTTTGTAAAAATTTATGGTGTAATGCTTTTCCTTGCTAGAATTCTGCTTATGTTTTTATTACATTATTTCGATATTCACTTTTTGTTTCCTAATTTTTAATTTGTATTAATGCTTGTTCTTGACTGTCTTTTACATCATCAACCAATGCACATTTTTCTTCTTAATATACTAAATAAATTAACTACAAATTCTCACAATAATATTTACTTAGTAATTTTTGTAATATTAACTTAATAATATTAATATTAGCATTGTTCTCTACACTTCAACATGTTATGTTATTTTTAAACTAAAATATTTTCTATAATCAAATTAATGTATGGTTATGAATGACAATGGGTGCCATTCTGATCTAGTGGTTAAGGCACTTGTCTAAAAATGAGGAAACCTGATTTGGGTCAGAAGTAACTTTGGACAGGTTATTCTCAGCCCTAAGAAGGCAATAATAAACCACTTTTAAATGTTGTCAAGAGAACTACATACACTTACCAAATCAAAGCCAAATAAAACAAAAATTCCTTACAATAAAGTCACACATCTGGGTGACTTAAAGGACAGAGACAAATTTCTTACAGTTCTCCAATTTAAAAAAAAAAAATTTTGTAAGGATATTAAGGTCACACAAGGCTTGTTAAAAATTATGTAGAAATGTTAGATCTTTGAAGCAAATCTAATCTTTCAGACATATGAAAAGAGGAAAGCCTTTTATTTACCCATTTTCCTTATCTTTCTACACTCTGTCACATCTGACTCGGGATTATTTAATTGCATAGTTGTAAACATTCCAGAGATTATTTTACTAATATAGTATTTGCATATTTGTTTAATACATATGTTTCCGTAGACAGTTGATAATTTTATTTTTTAAAAAAATTCTATCCATATATAAATCTATATGCATGCAAACTTTTTGGCTTACCAATGATTTGTTACTGGTCATTTGAAAAAAGCTAAAATCTAGAGCCAATCTAATAAATATGACCTCCACTACAAAAATGTCAGCTATACTTAGAACCATTGTTTAAATTTTTATAACACTACGATAAAATCAATAGTCATGCTGTCATAGCTATACATAATTTATCAGCAGTTATATTTTCCAGCTTATGAATGTTCATAGAAATTGGGGTGGAAGAAGTGGGGAATAACTATTACTGATTTTTGTTACTCTAAGAATTAGTCTTGCAGATACTAACTTCCAAGGTTTAATATGGCTGAATGAATTGGACTGCTAACTTCAGGCTTTTGGAAACCATCTCTGGAAATATGAAACATTGATATGTAACTTTCTAATGCTTCTTGATTCTGCATTAACAGACTTATAGTATTTGGTAAATTGTTTCCTAATGTAATTGTAACTTGTTATCCCAAATTGCATAATTTCAAGAACATGTGAAGATCTTTGTGTTGCTTTTTTTAACTACAAAACAGTTTCCTCTTACACTATTCTTTTTGCTTTTTAAATTATTTTTCAATACACACAGCTATTCATAGGAAGCAATAACCTATACATAAGCAAGTCACTATTACCTTTTCACAGCAGGAACAGTAGGATCAGATGAGAGAAATCTTAAAAGCTGTGGTGTAACATCCTTAGAAGGCCACTGATTTCCCTTTCCTATGCAGCATCTCTTAATAAACTTCCACTTTATCTCAAAAAGCATATTACAAAGAACTAATCAAAAAGACAGGTCAAGAAAAAGAGGAAATGCATTTCTTCTATCTTTAAAATGTAACTCCAGTAGAAAGTTACTGGGATGAAGGGCTTGTTGAAAGTTGCTCCTGTTGGTGGGTCTAAGATTTGTAAGTTTTTGTATAACCCTCTCTCACAAAAGTATCCCTGGTACTGCACAATGTAGAAAATGAACATAATTTAGTTCTATAAATATTTAATATCTACTATATTAAATGAAACAAACTTTAACCCAGAAAATAATGTCAACAATGTCTATGGGTAAGGTAGCAGTACAGCTGTGAGGTAACAAATGCCAATGTGAACAGAAAGTTTGCCACCATGTGTCTGAATTCTAAAAAAAAAAAAATTGGCACATGCCAAAACATGCAGAAAGCAAAATAGTAAAAGAAAGAGAAATAATTAAATAAACAAGAATCAGAAAAATATGGGACTTTTTACTTTCTTTTTGAGTGATTATAAATATTCATTGAACCTCCTCCATGTTAAGTATTACGAAAATCCTTCAGATTCTTATTAAATCCTTTTTTTATCATCATAACTTTTGGATTTTTATGTAATTGCAATGTGACAGCTTCTTGGACAGAAGCTGGATTGACAAAGCGTTAAAGATATAGTATCTTCTGGGTATAACCATGATTAATCCTGCTCTTTTGGATAGACTCTGAAAATTAACAAGACCACTGGATCATAGATATACAGTTCCACATTATTCTTCAATTTCTTTTTGTCAGTTTTATGGAATAGATCAGTGTTACGGTGTTATGTTCTGTTAATGTTATGTTAATGTTATGTTATGTGATGTTATGTTATGGGGGCAAGGAAGGAACCTAAAAGTGATATCCCTAGTAACAGCAAATTTATTTTTCTTGGCTAATCTTTCCAACCCAGAATACAAGAAATGTCTTTTGAAAACAAAGGGCATTTTTAGGACCAATGTTTACAATGGTCACTATGAATGTTAAAGGGATATCAGCAGACAAGTTTTATTAAGTAATTTCTGCAAAATCTGTAGCTGTGAAGTACTCTGTGTGCAGGACATTCATTGAGGATTATACCAATAGTGTCCCTTTAGAGTAAGAATGAAACTTACTATTGAAATATCAAGTGAACAGTATGGCAGTTCTATCTGTGCCCATTCTAATTAGATAATACCTTCAATTGCTCTCACAGAAGAAGATTATATTGAAATATTGTCAGTTGAATTAAATAACTGTTCACTTATTTTGATGTATAAGCCCCTGAATATACAATTTTAGCTTTACTGAGCCCAGGAATTTTCATTCACAAAGGATTAATTTTATTCTTGGTGACTTCACAAAAAACTAATAGTGTTCCAAAACTAATAGTGTTGGGGAAGAGATGGAGCTTGGTCAGAAACTAATGCCTTTACATTAATCCATGATGCCAAACATCCAGCCTCCTTTAATCTTGGCAGGTAGAGAAGAGGACATAAACCCAATTTGATTTTTGTGAGTAATAACTTTAGCAACCAGTGTATCAGAAGATTTGGAATCTGATCCCCCACTTGCAGCATAAACCATTAATCTGTGAGGTACATTATGTTATCAGGCCAATGTTCTGTTTCAATGTTGCTTTAATTTTAAAAAGAGAATTGGAGGGACTTCTCTGATAATTCTGAACTGCAAAATATTAAACCAATTACATAAAATTACAGTCTTTTCGTTACAGCTGTAAGTCATGAATCCAGAAAATCTATTCCAAGAGGGTGCCAAACTTACTTTGTACCAGGGCTCTTTCCAGATGTTTTGTCTCATCTTAGTAACTATGCCAGAATGATTAAAGAAAATCCATTTTCTGAAGAAACAATTGAGGCTGGTGCTGATATAATGTCACTCCTTGCAGAATCCTGGAGGGAGAAATGGAAAGTCACCCTGGAATCAATTGATTTGACAAAAAAATAGCCAAAAGGATTGGAAATTTTTAAAACATTTGAACAATGATCTAACTAACCCATCCCAATAAAAATATCACGGCAAATCAAATGATTAAATAGTAGGGTTAAGGAGAGACTGAAGAAATGCAATCTTCCAAGGCAATGGAAGGGGAGACCAGTGTATTAAGCTTACCCTTCGATAGAGAAGAACTGGAAATTCATGATATAAAGAATGGTAAAGCTGCAGGATTGGACAATATTCATGATGAACAAATAAAAAAAATGGAGATTTCACCAAGTAATGGCTGTTATTACTTTTTAATGTATGTGTGACCTTAAATTGTGTTCTGAAATGTTGGAGGAAAGCCCAGGTTCTTGCACTTCTGAAACCTGGAAAAGAAAAGAGCAACCCAAAGAATTTTCATCCAAATTCTCGTCTCTGCCATTTTTTTTTAAACTCTATGAGAGAATTCTATTAAATTGAATATTTCGTGTAATTGAACCAACTCTTAATCCCCAACAAGCTGGTTTCCAGCCAGGGAAGTCCTGAGCAGGCCAGATAGTTAAAATCATCCAGAATATAGAGCATGGCTTTCAGTTAGGCCTAATCACATGAGTTGCTTTTGTGGATTTATCTGTGATCTATGACACAGTTAATTACAGGAAGCTTCTCTTGAAATTAAATAATATCACACATGATTTTGCTCTGACTAAATGCTTTGAGCCATTTCCAAACTGCCCAGGAAAGACCCTTGAAAATCAACAATTTTTAATTAATTTCCGGAGGGAAAATAGCTGGGGGAAAGCCCAGCAACAAGGGGAGTGTTCTTGCCTCCCTGTTATTCAATATATACCAATGATCAACCAGTTGTTTCTGATAGATTGTCTTTCATCTACGCTGATGATTTGGCACTTACCACTCAGGGAACTTACTTTGAGGAAGTAGAAGACAAGTTCACTCTGGCTCTTAAGAATATGTTAGAATATTATGAGCTAGACTAAAACCTAACCCACCAAAAACTAATGTCTGCATTCCATCTCAAAACAGGCAGGGCAGACTTAGGCTTGGGATGGAGTGAGTTTGACACATTGTGAGACATCATGTTACCTTGATATTATACTGGATCAAATACTAACTCTGAAAAGACATTGTTGCAATTTAAAGCAAAAGATCTCCATCTGTAATAATCTCCTAAGAAGCTGCCTGGAACTACTTGGGGTGCCCACCCTAATACCATTTTATACATTTATTGGCTGCCCTTGAATTGTGTCATTTATTGGGTGAGTATGCCTACCACATCTGGCATGTTAGTGATACATGTTGCATCATCACAGGATGTATGCATCCTACCCCACTTGATAAATTATATATCTTAGTGGGAATAGCCCTGCCAGATGTTAGAAGGAATGTGGAACAATTGTGGAATATGGAAATGTGTTATATGATCTGCCACACCCATTATTTGGCCAAATACCCCCTAGAAAAAGAGCTTTTTAGATTATGCTGAGGAGGTTGCTACTGCATCTCAAACAGAATGATTAAAAAAAAGAAAATGTCAAGTAAAATATTTTAATTATTGGATAGGACCATTTGAGGAGCAGCCTGGAAGGAAGAATGGATGATTTAGACATATTAAGCAGACTGCACACTGGTTTGGCTAGAACTAAAGATGGTATGGAAAAATGTGGGTTTGTCCCTGAGGACAAGGATATTTACTGCAAATATGGCACTATTCAAATCACTATCCATCTTTACTTTGTTCCCGAGGACTGACAAATACACAGAATGACTTGCTGGACAGAAATATCTCTACCATCAGTATGGTCACACTTAAACAGTGTGCTATAAATATATAAATTTATATTTTTATTAAAATTTTAAAATTAAATGAAATTAATAATTTTCCCCCTTCCTATTTACTGCATTTCTGACACAAGACAAGGTGAGTATTTTGGTTCACATTCTTCAGGATGATCTTCCCTGATGTGGAGTCATCCATATTTAAATGTTGGATTTAAATTCCCATTTGGAAATTTGGTTGAACATATCTGCAGATTGTTGGTAAAGTCTGACCTTGATTGTAGGCAATTATAATTCAGTCTTCAAAACACAGGAACTGGAACAAACATGTTTATCAATGAAATGCTATTAAAGCGTAAGTGGTTATGCATTTTACATAGTCATACATACAAAACAATATCTGTCATAATATGTGTACTTATCTCAGTTTGACAAAGTTCTATAGTAACTTAAATATTGATTTACAAAATCCTATATTATTTATTAATCTCAGTTTGCTTTCAGTATTTATTTAAAAAGATAATAAAAGTGGCTAGCAACATCAACCTACTGATAATGAAAGAGACTTCAAGTCAATTTTGAGATCAACCAGCTAAGAGATCCAATGAACCAATTAAATTAAGGCTGAATGATTTCTGAAAAGTGTGTATAGTAGAAATGTTTATAGTACAATGCTGCTTATTTACCTAACTTCCTTTGTAGAATTTCATATTTATTTCTTTTTTAAATCCTTTGGTCTGATATTTGCCAGATCTTTCTACTTAGATCTGCCATTTGGCCAGACTAATCATTGGTTTCAACATTCAACACATATAGAAAATGTCTGCCCTGGAGGGTTTTTTTCTTTTAACTTGTTGCCTTGAAAAGGCTTTTAAAAGATTTTAAGAAGTGCGAGCGAGTAATGTGTAGTAAAAACTGAAATACCCCACAAATTTAACATAACCAGATTTTATTACACTTTTGTTACTAGCTATCATATTTCCTTCATATATCTCTAAGATAATGATGAAATTGGGATAGAACTTTGTAGTCAAGACAAAGATGCAATAATATTTTATTAGAATGAACAAAGGATGCACCAAGACCAAGCATTGCAGGGATAATATATTTTGAAATTAGAACATACTGTACATTTCCTTGTGAAACAATGAAATAGATTTTAGAATTGTACTAGATAACCTGAGTCATCATTTCAGTGATATTTCCTTACCTAAACAGACGAAAAGAATAACCAGGAAGGGGGGGGGGCAAAAAAGCAATGGGAGTTGGAATAACTTCTGGCTTCCTGCTGGCTTCCCCATTGAGTTTCCTTGTGTGAACCTGGCAGGGAACATTGGAAACTAACCAACCAACCAACCGACCAACCTCCC
>JANHZU010004160.1:20652-33275 GCA_032468055.1 Acrochordus granulatus | reverse complement strand
TTTTGTTTTCTTTCTTTCAAGCCTAAGAGGTGCGGTGGTGCAGTGGTCTAAGTACACTAGTAGTGCTGACCAAAAATGGCCAGCACTCTGATTCGATCCACAGCTCCACATGACGGTGTGAGCTCTCGTCATTCACTTCCAGCTTCTGCCCACCCAGCAGTTCAAAAGCACGTAAAAACTGGTGATTAGATAAAATGGGTACCACTTTGGTGTGAGCTGGCTGGCTACGGTGGGAGTGGCGAGTTGAGCAGCGAGTCACAGAAGACTACCCTCCTGCCGGGGTGGAGCAGGAACTGCGGAAGAGGCCCCATATGTGAACATTGCCAGCCAGCGGGGGGAAGGGGTTAGTAAAAAACACATAATGTATAATAGATACTCTATGTAAGACACCCAGAGTCTTTGAAATCGGCGGCATAGAAATGTATTAAAAAAAATAAGGCTGATCTGGTACCATCATCTGCTGAGATTTTTCTGGACATGTGAAAGGAATCATCAACATAAACAGCCAAAAATTCAGATCACCATTTTTCTTGTTAAAAAAAATGACAACTAGGTATGACCAAAAGACAGATTTTGCTTTTTGCTTTTTAAGGAATTCACTTGCTTCACATGTTCAAAGTACAATCTTAGCTCATAAAATGATATGATAAACTTTCTGTTTAGCACTGAATTTCAGCTCCCTTGACCCCAAGGACTGAAAATTTGAAGGAAAACAGTAATACTGACAATTCTATTTCAAATAACCCTCATTTCCCTATGAAAAGCAAAATCTAAAACTGAGAAATGGGGAAAAAAAACACCTTCCAACAGTATGTCTGTAATTTGCACATACGTGCAAAGAAATGCCCCATGGGCAAACAATCTTAATTCATTTCATTATTAGAGCATACCTCAAATGTCAGCTTCTGGCTTTATCACAGAGGTTTCTCATAGCAATGAGGTGACTTTCATTCCAACTGAGGGCTAACATTACAGCAAAGTTCTTTAGTAAAGTCACCAGACAAGATGCAATAACATTTTATTAGAAGACAGCATATGTCAGAAAAATGACAAAGGGAGTTCATTAAATTAAAAACTCTACCCTTGAGCTATGGCTTTAGATACCTACTCTGAGAATTTTGTTTACACTCACATGAAACTTTATTCCTGTGTTCCAGATATTTGGCAAAACAAACACTAGGAAAAGAAAAATAGAGTTTTTTTTTCTAGCTGATATTGCAAACAAATAGAAGGCAACTTTGTAGCCTTCAATTTTTTTAGATGTAAATTCACCTCAGCAACAGTCCTTAGGACCCATAAGAAGTGATTATGGGATACATAGTTTAGATTTCTAGAGAGTACCAATTACTATGCCTATCTCCATCCTAGAGAGTCAATCTGGGCTAGTGCTTCAGGCACCTGGTAGAAACGAGGAGATTGGGAGTTCTAGTCCTTCCTTAGGCCAAACACTCTCTCTTAGCCCTAAGAAGGCAGCAATGGCAAACCACTTTTAAAATCTTGCCAAGAAAACTGCAAGGACTTGTCCAAGAAATCAACTGGAGTCAAGATTGACTCAAAGGAACTAAAAAAAAAAAAATCTCCATATTAATGCATAATTAAAGCAAATAATAACAATCAAGCAGTAATCATATTCATCAGGGGTCCCTGAGCCTGAATCAAGAAGAAAGATGGATCATTTTGGATCACTGAGTTTTGTCTGACATACTGGAAACAACTCTAAGTGATCTGATAATTTAAGCCCACTTCAAAGGTTCAGGTGAGTTCTCTGCATGGGGGAGGAAGAAATAAATATGCTATCTTCCTATCAAGGAAAACTAGCAATATAGTTATTCCTCTACTAAAGAACCACTGTAATGAGAAAGGATACACATTTATTTGTTTATTTGATCATTTAATTTAAATAAGTTTATCCATCTCCCTATCTCAGAAATGTAACCTTACGTAGCTGACAAGGATTTTTTTAATCATTATAAATACTTTAGATAAAAAGTACACTTCCCAACTACAAAACTGGTTCTCAAAAACACCATTCACCAGTAATGTGAGCTCAGTTGTTCTCCTGCCCCATGTCTGGAAGAACAACCTTGGTCAGTGTAGTGTTCCAAGGGGACAGGAACTGGTTGATAAGAACTGGGCCAGGTAGAAACTATAGGAGTTAGATGGTTCCAAAAAAAATGTTACCATATATGGCTGTATAAATAATAACCATCAGCTTTATGCATTCAGCTGACTGACAGTTCTGGATTCCAATCTTAAAAGTAGCTTTTCTATATACAGTGGAACCTCGGATTGCGAACACCTTAGTACACAAGATTTTTGCAAGATGAGCAAAATTTTTTAATAAAATTTAAATTGGTTGAGAAGCAGCAACTTGCAAGATGAGCACCGTGCGATGAACTCGTGTGGGAAATTTCACCCTGGAGCCGATGGTTCCCTCTTTTTACATAAAAAGCATAAATTAAGTGAAAGGTGTTCAAGAGAAAGAACTCCTGAGACTCAGACTACAGATTTTCCTTCCAGGCAGTCACCTTCCCCCTCCTCTCCTCCCTCTTGTCTCCCTCATGCCAGCCAGGACTCTTCCCAAGGCACAGGCATGCATGCATGAACACACACACACAAAAACACACACACAGACAGACTCATCACCTGGCACCATCTAGCCTGTCCTCCTCCTGCCATCTCTTCTCCCATCTCATAGCAGAGAAACATTTCCAAACTGCCCAGGAAAGACCCTTGGAAAGGTATTGTGGAGGGAAAAGGGAAAAGGCTATTCTGCTTTGAGCGGCAGCAGTGGATCCTCCTTATCCAACAAGGGGCACCAGACAGCAGCTGGCCTAGCAGCAGCTGATGGCCAGAATCTATTTCAAAGCAGATCCATAAGTGCTGGTTAGTTTGTTCTATATCTGCATTATATTGTGTGTTACTTGTTTCACGTGTTACTTTGTTTTATTAGGGACAATCATTTCTAAATAAATTTCCATTGAAAATTATTTTTTTGTGAATATTTTGGGGGCATGGAATGGATCATCTGACTTTCCATTGTTTCCTCATTTCAGTTTAAGAGCAATTCGGACTAAAAGCATTCTTCCGGAATGGATTAGGCTTGCAATTGGAGGTTCCACTGTAAAACCAATAGTTGTGTCCCTATATTCCCTCCTCCTATAAAAGTTTTTCTAGGAAGATTGAGAAGAATCTTATAAGTTGGTGCCAATTCAAGGCTGGATAATCTATGCAGTTGTTCCTCTTCAAAATGTATAAATAGTTTCCTTCTACTTTCTTCCAAAAAGTAACTAAATTAAGGGGGGAAATGAATGAACAGACTAATGCTACAGAACTAATATATCTGAAATTTTGCTGTTTTTTCTGTTAAAGCACTGCTCAGAACAACTTTTTTAAAATCGTTGTCAAATCTGCTTTATCTTGTTTTCTCTTTTTTTTTCAAACTGCAGAAATAATAATAATACAGTGGGGTCATTAACACTAATCAGTTTAAGACAGAAACTCTTACTGTTCAACCAATATTCAGGTGCAATCTGCTGTCATTTTTTAAATGCTGTATATAGTTTTGGATAAAAAAATAATCTCATGCTTATTAACACTGACATTTTACATCTTAACTAATACTGATACGACTTTTCTCTCTTCTCTATCTTCAGTGGTCTAAGATATCTAAACATTAGAATGTTAACAGCCTTTAGCCAATCCTGTACAAATATCACTGTACTGAAATAATATAATTATTATGCATGCTTTACAATAATATAATAGGAGATAAAAGAAAAAAAACTGGCAGAAAGATGCCTGAACTATCTGTCACAAATACATGATATATTATTATCCACTAGTTAAAGGTGCAGAAAGAGAGGGGGAAAAGTTATAGAAAATTAATTTCAAATTTTGGGTTTATTTTATAATTTGGGACTCTCATTTGATACTGTTTATTTTCTTCCAACAAGTAAGAAATAAACATATTAATGAATGCAACTGTTTTGCTCGTACTTTTATGCTGAAGAAAGTGTAACACATTAGAAAGCATGTACATGTGTATGTTATGATCTTAGTATGTCCTAATACCAGGAAGTATATGCCATGCATTTAACATACTCAGACAGCAGATACAATGGGTTTAATGGATTGCTTTATTGGGGACCAGGGGATTCAATGTTCTTCCAACTCCACATATGTATACATAGTTTTTCTTGAGGTAAATGACAAGAATAATTGAACGTATGAATGATTTTCTTTCTGTCCTTCAGTAGCTTAAAGGTAAAGTTTTCTCTGCCAGTTGTGGCCAATTCTAAGGGGCAGTGTTCTTCTCCAATTCACAGCCAAGGAAGCCAGCATGTGCAAAGCTGCTCCCATGGCTCCATTATGTGGCTGACATGACCATGTACCAAGAGGCATGGAACACTGTTATCTTTCCAAGGGGCATGGGACACTGGTACCTATTTATCTACTTGTATTTTTACATGCTTTCGAACTGCTAGGTTCACAGGAACAGAGGGAAGTAAGGGGACCTCACCCTGTTATATGGTTGTGCTTGGGTCTTGAACTGCTGAACTGCCAACATTCTGGCTGCAAAACACAGTATCAAATGAGAATCCCAAATTATAAAATAAACTCAAAATTTGAAATCAATTTTCTATAACTTTTTCCCCTCCCTTTTTGCACCTTTAACTGCTTGGCCACCAAGATTTTAGTAGGTGACATATGGTCTAATTCATATCATCACTCAGCTACAGTCATTCCCAAGTGAACTTTGCTTGGGCCAAATGTTAAATCTACAGTAAAATCTCAAAGATTATTTTTCTGCATATGGTTTCAGTAATGTAGAGATCTGTGGCTTCTTTTGGCTGTGAAGACTTCTCTTTTTTTTTCTAAAAAGAGAGTTCCATGCAGTTCAGGTATCTTCTACTTTTCCTGATATCTTAAGGGAAGAAAGATAAAAAGTACTTATGAATTTGTGTAATAACTGCTAGACATGTAATTATCATTAATATCTAAGCTTCCTTTGTTGATATCTAAACTGAGCAACTCTGCGGTGAAGGAGGAAAGAGATGTTGCAGGGCTATAAATTTAGTTTATATAATTTAGTTGTTGCCCAACTAAAGGAACCTGTTTGAGGCAAATTCCAGAAACCATCCTCACCACTCAGGGTCCCATGACAGATGGAGTGGGGGCTGGTACTGTAAATAGGGACAATTTCAATAAACATGATTTTATTTGTTTCAATCCAGTCATCTCTTCTAATGTTTCCTGCTTCAGTATACATCCTGAAAATTCTAAATTAGCCAACAATTAAAAAACAGTCATTAATAAATGATTAATAACAGATCAAGAAAGACAGCCTACCATGACTGAAAGGAAAAAAAAACATGTTAAATGTTATTTATCTTATTTTATTGATTGTATCTCTCATACATGATTGGACTGAGATTACTTTTCTTACTTATACATTTTCTGAATTGTCAACTACATATTAAAATGCATAAATGATTATTTGAATCACTTACTGGGTGTAGAAAGAAATGAATATCAGAAGAGGAAGAAAATATTACATTTTTTCCAGATAAATTCAGGAAGCCAGGAATTAATAGTTCATATTAATTATATCTATTATGAACTAAGACCTATTAAATTTAGTTCCACATTTATGGGAAAGTTGATATATGTCTGAAGAATTAAAATAATAATTTAACCCAAAAGGAAAGAAAAGAAAATGAAAATGAACTATGCCACTTAAAAGTCTAAATTCATAGAAATTGCACTGAGAGCTTGATTCCATAATACACAATATCTTAGTATTTTTGGTTTCAAGATGTCAACGATGTTGTTATTCATTTCAGATACTTTGTGACTAGATGGAAACAACAACTCACTATTACTAATAACTGCTTCTTTGAGTTCCTGTAAACTCATGATTGTACTATCAGTAATTGTATCTACCTATCTTGTTTCTTGCCAGCTTTTTTTTAAACTATGACATTCCACTTTTTCAAACAGTGTGGATTTTTCTAAAGAATCTTCTTTCTGTATTAGGTGTCCAAAATATTTAGCTTCATTATAAGAATTTCCAGTGAGTACTTTATACCTCATTTAGTACTGAATACAAAACGTATTCTCATTAACTCTTCAGTTCACATTTTTTTTCTGCCTGGATTTTCCAAGAAAGATATAATGATAGTTGAGTTTTTGTAATATGAATTATGGAAAAAAGGTTATGGTGGGCAGCAGTGTTCTTAAAACATTTTCTTAAGCACTTAGAATAAGTGATATTTCATTTTCTAGATTTAATCGCCATTTTATTTAATTCTAGTGATCAGTTCTCAGATTATTTGGAAGGAATAGGACATCTTTTTCTAGAAAGTAATTAGATAATTATAGTTAATTACTAGTATACTGATGATCCCAAAGCTGAAGTGATCTGTCATTGAGAAAATGACCAGTGCAATTGATCTCTGCATACTTCTACTTTATTTGTTTCTACTTCATTTGAATAGCCTAGAACATCATATAATCCATCTTCTTTAACATACTATCTTGAGATCTGTTTAGATTATCAAAATTATTGGTATCTATTCTGACAATTGTAATCCAAACACACTTGGAATTATTAGGTTGATTCAAGTAAGTGTAAGTAGGGATTCTGCAACCCACCATTTGTGCCATGGAACTATAGCAATGGAACATTTGAATATTTACTTCTATCAAATGTCAACACACAGTTTGCTTTCAGGGAATGTCATAGTATTTTATAATTTATAATGGTGTAATATCTAAATACAGCAATTACTGCTGATTGATCTGAAACCTTCCTAATATGATTATAAAACAAAAAAAGAGAACATTGGCATTGAAGCATCTTTCTGTACATAGAAGTAAAAGAGGGTGTCAGCTGCAACACAGAATCTTATTAGCCTTTGACTGCAATGGAAAATTCTGCAGACATCTTAATTGAACTGTCTACAATTACCACCAGATCTTATTTCCAGAGATATGTCAACTAATTTGAACATAGAAGTATGCATGTAAAATTCAAATTAGTTCTCCTGGTGTTTCATTACACTGCATTCACCCAATTTAAATTCCATCTGCCATTTAGTTGCCCAGTTGCCAAATTGAAATGAACACTTTGGAACTTTACAAAGCATTGTGTTGCTTTGACAACCACATTAATGGATGTCATTTAATAAGCATCACATTCTTGTTGCTACACAAGATGGAAGTACAAAGCCTACTACTTCACTGCTTTAGTTTGACAAAAAGCCCTTCATCTACATTTTCATCAGCCGTAGAAAGCTGCCCCATATTCAGTAATGGGAAAGAAATAGGTAACACATATTCACTGATGAAGTTTGTTTGAACTGTTGTTTTTTTAACTTTAATTTGTAAGTACTTTTCTTCTCCAATGTGAAGAAAAATTTGCAGAAGAATCCAAGAGTGTATTGTGAATTATTCTTTTCTTCAAATTCCCAGAATAACATGATATTCATGAAACATATTCAAGTTGAACATAACAATAATAAAAAAACTATTATGAAAAACAAGGAGCTGCTGTTCTAACCAGAATATGAAGTTGCCATGAAGTAAGAGCAGTGCCATGCAACATTTTTGTTGACAAAGAAATACAGAAATTCTGTGTTAGTGGCCTCTTTAGACATGGCCTGAAGTCTAATCATACAGTCAATGGTACCAGAGCCAAAGATGATGAAGGCATCTATCTTCATTCTTTCTTTTAATTTTATTATTATTGTTGTTTTTAATTTTATATTACATTCTTTATCTAGTTGGTGCTTGCTTTTCTTTGTTTTTCTAAGCTTTCTCTTTACACCAAAGATAAAGGTAGAGGTAGAGATGTGTGTGTTTGTGTGTTCAAATTAGGTGACATATCACTGGAGATACATATGTCCATAGAGTTATCCTACAGAATTAGCTGGCATTAGAGGTTGAGGAAATGTAGAGTTATAGCTTCATGTTTTTGTAGTAGCTGTTTCTTCTTGTACAATTGCAGTTGGTTCCATTAGAATAAAACCTTTATGTTTCCATTTGCATGAATAGAAATAAATATTAATGTTTTGGATTTTTTTTTAATCTGAAAGATGAAACAAATAAGATTTATGGAAGAAATTCCAGATATTTCAGATTGAGGCCAGTCCTTGGGTTGATTCACTTCATTTTGTTAGAAAGAAGACAAGAGATCAAGTCTTGCAGTAGTATTTTAATAAAGATTGAACATAAATATTGTTTACATGATTGTTTTGAAAGAAATTCCCATTTGAATTTTGCATAGGAGAAAATAATTGGGGGTTTTTGGCTGAAAAATTAAAACAGAAAAAAAAATCTAATTTTGATGAATTGGGAATCTATGTTGCGAATCTACCAGCCAAGCAGGGATGATGGGTCAAGTGGGGAACTAGCCTTGAGTTGTTGTGCAGCTCCAAGAGGCATAAGCCTGACACACACACAGAGTTCAAGTTCTATAGATCTCATCTGTTTGTTCTGTAGGGAAGGCAAGCAGACTTGGGAGATTTATGTAATACAGGTACAGAACAATAAAGTAGCTGACCTAGACCTTTCATAAGTAGATCTGAACTGTGCCTGACAGGTGTGATTTAGTAAAGATTTTAGAGTGAACGCTCTTTAGAAATGTGTGTGTGTGAAAGAAATGGGGGAGATAGAAATGGAGATATCAGAAGAAACTACAGATGCAATGAGAATGGAAAAAGACGATATCACATTAGGCAAATGCTCATCAAAAAAGAAAAAAAAATATTGAAAAGATGACAGCATGACATAATTTGTCTACAAGAGTCTCTTATTAAAAAAAAGATATAAAACATTTGACCTATAAAACTTCGGGCAAAGAGTTTCTTTCAGCAGATATTAAAAAAAGAAATGGAGTTGCTTTGTATATTAACCCTCTACTAAATCCAGAATTTATATTAATTATATTATACTCCCCACAAGGAGACCATAAGCCAGTGATATCTGGAAAATTTTGGAGCTCTGCGAGCCATGGGAAAGTCAGCTTTGTCTTTAATTCAGAAGCTCCAAAAGGACACTGGATTTGCATACTTCTTATTTGAAAAGTGCTTCTTAATTGGTTTTTGGATATTAAGAACTTTTAAAACAAAAAGCTTTATTACACTGGTGCTTTTCTTTCAAACCCCAATGAAAGAAGTTTCATGTACATTTATCATCTTTAAAAATATTTTAAAATAAACAGCAAAATGGTGATTTTGGATTTGGAATAAGGTTTTGAAATTAATTATAATTATTCTTCCTGTGGGTACTGCTTCAAAATATATTCTTAAAAAAATTCTCTGTACTTTTTTATTTTTATAATTTTCTTAGTTTGTATTAGTTTTGTTTTTAATCTTATGCTTCAAAACCATATAGTATCTGTATACTTCAATCAAATAGTTCCCTTGCATGGACAAACAAATCCACATAGCAGCAAAGAAAATAAATTAAAATGATCCCTGTGCATATTATTCAGAATACTATAAATCTCATATGTGAAATGAAAAGTCTACTCAAATTCTTTTCAGGAACAATTGCACATTACTATCATTTTTTGTTCTCTGAAACTGAGGAACCATGTAGAATTTTCAAAATTACTAGACTGGCTTTGGTAGTAACATTCACAGATGAGTAGATGAAAGAAATAATACTCTGGACCCATCTATAACTTTACTTTCACCTGACTAACAGTATAATTAAGTCTTTTTAATTCATGCAAATCATGTTTCTTTGCTCTTCTTTTAACACTTTCAAAGAGTCCCTGAAAATGCAGACAAAAACATTTCATGCTCTTAGTCAAATTACTCCAAGCATGAACTATAAGTCCCTTAATGAAAGAAAATTTCAGACACATTGGGACAAACGATGTGTCCCAATCTTTCACTCTTGTTTTTCTTCCTCTTTTCTCTAAACTTAAAGATTTAAGAGATTCTCAATGTAGGATAAAGTTATAAATTTTCACCTGTTCTCCCTCTATGGCTCTCTCTTTCTCATCCACAATTTTCATGCTTCAGAGCTTCATGAAATAAAAGTAGCAGAGTTTTTGGACATTTTAGATCCTTGATTGTATTGGGAGATCACAAGAAAGAAACATCTCCCATGAACCTCTATGCTACTAACTGACTGAGTATTCACTTTCATGTCTTAAATCTTTGAAACCCAGGTGTGTTGTAGATTAGCACAACTTACAAGCAGTATGTGGAGATTTATTATGATAATTGTTGCTTTTATTTTTTATTTCCCTGAACTCAAAGATAATTAATGCCAGTGTGTGTCCTGGTATCTGACTCCTTTAATTGGCCCTATGGTGCCTTGGGTGTTTGAAAATCCACTCACTTAAGGGTTTTTTTTTTCTACTTTTGACTTGTTTTCCTGGAGCTGTTCATTAGTGCTTAAAATATTTGATTACATTTAATTGTGATGTCTTCAATTCAATGCACCTGATGCAATCTACATAGGGAGAATGGGAGCCAAAATTATTCAATTTTTTTTTAAAAATGAGTTGTGGTAATTAAAGATTAAAAAAATCCCCAATAAAAGTTAATTGGGGTTAAATAGAGGAACAAAATAAACATAGTTGTTGGGTTTATTTTTCTTACTAATGAATATGTTCCTACAAAAATATTTATATAACTTTGTCTTTCCAGTTAAAAAAGCACCCCTTCTTCAAATGTCCATTTTCTTTGGATATCTGCACTTAGTTTAAACCTAATCTCCAGTATTAGAAAGTCCCCATGTTATTGTTCTTGACAGGCCTTTCTTAACTCTAATTCTGCTTGGAGATATTTTGTTTTTATTCTTTGCTGTTGTTGCTGCTGCTACCAGATTTCTGTTCCTTTCAGTAAGCAATATGTATATTTCAGCATCAGGAGCCTTTGTTTGATAGTAGCAGGGATTAGCTGCTTGAGAAAAAGTTCCTGGATCAGGAAAGTGTCTTTCAGTTACCCATAACATTCTTTACAATATTGGATGAAAAGGAGCTAAGAAAATGTGGTAAATCTATACACTTTCAAAAGAGAACTCTTCCTCAGTCTTTCCCTCTTGTTATTAAAATGATTTGCTTCTAAAGTTTTTATTTCTAAACAGCAACATAAACCTCTACCAGTGCTTTTCAAATACACTTTCATAAGAAGAATAATTAGAGTGGTTTAAAGCACCCTTATAATAGAATTTCTGAATAAATTTTTATTCTATCCTTGAGGATATTAAGATTGTAAAAATACTATATCTCCTATCATAAAAATAATGTGTTCCATGCAGATATATTCTCATGATTATCAAAGTAGCATCTTTTTTAGATTATTGCCATCCTTCCAAGGTTGGCAAGGACAAGGAACAGGAACAGCAGGGATTTCAGGAATGTTCTTTATTGTTGTTCAGTATTATGGAATCTTGAAAGCCAAAATTCAAGATAGGATTATTTTGAATTTCTCTTGCATGTTTTTCTACTTCCCAGGTCTGAGTCATCTTTTCTGAAACATCTCCCTTAACAATTCAATTATCCCTTCCCCATTCCCAGAGCCAGATCTACATTCCATCACAGTTATATCCGAACAACAATAATTACTGTCACTCTCTTTTCAGGGATCGATCTGCTTCTACAGCTTTTTCAGGCATTCAAGAATTTAACACATGAAAACTTTTGATAAGCTGTCCACCTATCATCAGTCATATGGTATCAGTGCTTCAGAGATTTACAATATCAGCATGATATATATTGGCTTCCATGTATATTGAGACCCTGAAGATGATACATGTGTTCAACTGCCTCAGACATCTGTGCTGAATGTACAAATGCCTATTGTTCCCAAGCCATTCAAAAGATGTGAAATGGGGATTGTGAGATTACCTAGACCATTTATGTACTGAATGTTTAAATAACATATATAGTCCAGGGATCATACCTACAGATACCTGTGGTTTATTGACAGAACTGTTAAAATTATATTGCATTTCCATTGGTAAAATTTCCAAGATAAATTTTAACAGACTTGTGCTATGTATTCTGTATTCTAAAACTCTGCAAATTATCTTATTCATACAGGCTTCATATTATTCATTCACAGTATACCTGTACCTATATCTTGAAAATATTATAAATACTATTATATCACACTATTCAGAAAGTTTGAAAACCAATGAGTGTAAAATATTTTCTTAGACTGCAGTCCAATGGTTTCTATCACAGGAAGGTATGTAGAGGCAGAAATATTTTTGACTGTTACATTTTTATCCTGGAGATAGAAAACAGATTTAAGGACCAAACTTGGAAGAGGAAATGCAAACTTTGAAAACCCTCCTGTTTCCAACTACACTGGAACCTTGGATTGTGAGCATAATTTGTTCCAGAAGAGTGCTCATAATCCAAAATGCTCTTATACCAAAACAAATTTTTCCATAGGAAACAATGTAAAGTTGCATGATCCATTCAACGCATCCAAAAATATTCATAAAAAATAATTTTCAATGGTATTTTATGTAGAAATGATTGTCCCTAATATCTGAAATAATTAACAATGATTACTATACAATATAAAGTAAAAATAAATACTATTTTTACTATTATACTAAATACTAACCAGCACTTTAACTTTTGCTAG
>JANHZU010004160.1:6207-20552 GCA_032468055.1 Acrochordus granulatus | reverse complement strand
ACTATTATACTAAATACTAACCAGCACTTTAACTTTTGCTAGAAGGTTTTGAGGCAGGGGTCTCAAGGGTCCAATCCAAGCCAGGCAGAGAATAATGACTGTGGTTCAATTTAGGGAATGATTTTTGATGGTCCTCAGTTTATGTAAGAGGATTTCCACCGAGCTTTGAGTTTGTCCTCTCTTGTTTCTGTACAGTTCTTAGGAGGTTAATCTGGCCTTTCCTGGGAGAGGTGGCTGCTTTGAGTTTTAATCTTATCACTATGGATCTGCTCTGAGGCAGATTCTGGCCATCAGCTTTGCTTGGCCAGCTGCTGTCTTGGCAGCCCCTATTGGATTGGGTAGATCCACTGCTGCCACTTGAGGGCAAAAAGATCTTTTCCCTTTTCCCTCAGTAATGTCTATCCTGGGAGGTTTGGAAATGTTTTTATCATTATAACCTGCCTCTGTGCTTTTTGAGGGGAGAAGAGATGGGCAGGAGGGGATAGGCTGAATGGTGCTGTGAGAGGAGGGCTCTGTATGTGTGTGACAGGAAAGACCAGAGGGTCAATCTTCATACACTTAGAGAAGAGTCCTGGCTGATGTGAGGGAGACGAGAGGGAGGAGAAGAGGGTGAGGGTTATTGCTTAGAAGGAGAATCTGGAATTTGAATCTCGGGAGTTCTTTCTCTTGAATTACTTTCACTAATATTATTGGTTTCACTTAATTTACACTTTTTATGCAGTGAGAGAAAAGAACCATCGGCTCAGTTGTGAGATTTCCCATGTGAGCTCATTGTGCAAAACTCATCTTGCATTTTTCATTTGTTAACAGAATTAAATTTTATTAAAAAATTTTGCTCATCTTGCAGAACATTTGTGAGCCATGTTACTCACAATCTAAGGTTCCACTGCACTCTTTGAAGTCAGAGCTCTGACACTGAAACAAGAGAAAAGATTTTCATAATTTCAGAAATTATGAAAAGTTTTAAATCTGTGAATGTTAGGAGGACAAAAAGAGAAATGTTAATTATATAACTAATATAATCTATCATAGTTGCCTTAAGATTGGGTTCTTTATGACAAGTATAGATTTTTTTAAAAATATGTTCGTATTGCAATTTTTATACAATTGAGGATAACAAAACTTTAAATGACTGCCTACCCTTTTTGTGTCTTTTTCATTGCTTCTAATAACAGAATCACATAACTATGGATTTTGGATCACCATGAGAAGAATTTTGCATTTAAAAATTAAAGTTCCAGAGATCATTAATTCCAAAGTCTTATATGTATTTTGTCTCCATCTAAAATAAAAGTTAAAGACAACTAGACAATTTTCTTAATGACAAAATGGTACAAATCTTACAAAAGGTGACAGATTAGCTAAAATGAACTGTCCCAGGGGCTGGATAGATATGCTAATCCTCCACCAAAGCATTTTGGAATGTTCTTCTGTTTGTAGTGATAATATTGAAACTCTATGGAACACATCGACAACTTGGGAGATAGTCGGGTGATGAATTGGTAGCAGTGACAACTTAAGCAGAAGTGGATTAAATTTCAGTTCAATTAGATCAAATGCATATTAGATCTATTTAGAAATTATTTAGAATCTTAGGAAGACAAAATGCATACATTTTAAGATAATGTACATAAGGTCTACCAAAATTCCCCCATATTTCTCCTAGCTCAGCACACTCTTTGTCCAATTTTCCCCCAAATGGCCCACATCTCAATCCAGTATGGCAAACACGTGATAAGCATTCAACCATTCCTAAAAGTTCATTTTTCTTACTGGCTTCAGTGACAGATGTACAAGTGAGGTGTTAGTCCAATCAGAACAGAAACAACCTGATATCCTGACCTATGTGAGAAAACTATGCTGCAGTCATCATGTTTAATTTAAAAGAGAGATAAGGAAGCAATGTTTATGCTAATAAAGCTTTTTCTGCTGCAGTTCTATTAACAGTTGTAATGTAAATTGCATAAATAAACCATTTGTGAGTCTCAGAATGAGAAGGAGAGAAAGAGCTAGACAGGCAGCAGTCACAGCTCTTGTAGTTGATGGCATGTGGTGAATAATTGATCATGTCTTCTCTCTGTCTGTTGAGTTCACTAATTTAGTGCCACACATCTACAAGTGTCAGGATTACTATTAAGCCATCAGAAAAAGCCATACCACTTAGTAGGCACTTTAGTGATGCCCAAATTCTGTATAATAATTCACTTATCCACCAAAGAGGCAGCTTCTGGGTAAGAGCCAAAATACAAACTGTTCCAATGCATTGTGGAAAACTCTTTATATTAAGATAAAGCATGTGTAAAATTTAATAAAGATACTGAAATATATTGGTTCCAGTGAAAGTAAAAGAAAATTATATCAGCTGGTAATATTGTATGAATGGATTTGTATAAATATCTCCAGAGATATATCAGGAATGATTGTCACCTAAACGCCACAGGAACTGAAAAGAAAAAAGAGGAAAAGCTGAGTAAAAAAAAAAAAACTGATTTGCAATAAATTTATGTATTGCATTCCAATGGAAACTGCTGAACAGATTCAGAGAAAATGTTTTAAAGGTTATGTTTCCTTTTTTTTAATTTCTGTCTGTGAGTCACTCTTCCATGATATTCTCAAGTTATGCATGATTTAAAGTATACTCAAATTAACAGCTAGATCAATGATTCAGAAAGAGAAGAAAATCCAGCGACATTTAGATAGTTTTACACTGCATGATTTTGGGTATCAACTCCAAAGTAAATTACACTGGGTTCAACCAGACTTAGTCCAAAGTAATCCAATCACCAAGACTGATGTCTTAATGATACGAAGCAGAACTTTCTAATGTAGCCCAATATACTTCCTTCATATGAAAATATGTGACAATGTAGAATTGAAGTTACCATTAGAAATCTCAAGATTTTATTTGTTTTCCAATAATTAAATATATTTCAAGTGGGTATAACCCCCTCACATTTTATTTATTTGTATCCCACCTTTATTATTTTAAAAACAACTCAAGATGATGAACATATTTAACACACCTTCCTCCTCCTATTTTCCCCACAACAACAACCCTATGAGCTGAGCTGGGCTGAAAGAGTGACTTGCCCCAGCTGGCTTTCATGGATAAAGCAGAATTAGAACTTCCAACCTCCTGGTTGCTAGTTGTTACCTTAACCACTAGATCAAACTGGCTGTCTTCACTTCACTTCAGATTTTACTTAAAAACAACATTAATTCAATAGTGATTGAAGAGTTGAATGCAGCAATAACTAAACTATATGGTCATGTTTATTTTCATTAGGGTGAACTATTATTTTATTTTTATTTTTTTTTACCTTCTTAAAAATATATCACAGTATTAAGATTTATTTCTCCTCTCCAAATTTCCCACTCTGAGGCCTGTCACAGATAATTCCTGTATGCCTTTATATAGTTATATAGGGTCAGACTTTAAAAAGCTAAATCTGAAATATCTGCCTAAAGGTTTAGTTCACAAAATTTATGTTGTACAATTGCATCACAAAATGTAAAATTAAGAGGGGAAATCATCCAGAATTAGTCTCCAGATAGGATATTGTGGCTAGATTTGCTAAGGGTTATTTAATTGAAAACAGTTTCCAAATTAACTGAGCAGCAAATAAACAGACCCAAATTAATCATTCCTCTGATAATAAAAGGAAGGAACATATTTTTACAAGTCATGTTAATTCTTGAAGAGCATTTAACTAAAGCAATATCATATTTAAGCTACAGTTTAGGAGTTGACCATAAATGTAATATGCTGTGTTATACACAAAGTATCCAATATGTTGCTTTGGTGATAGTAATGAAGGAAACATATATAATATAATGAAGAAAATATGGATTATAAAGGCAGCTATGAAATATGTGTGTTTAGATTCAAATACAAATAAACTTTTTTTTTATTTTCCAAGATTGTTTTTAACAGTCCTAATATGGTTATGGCCTGCTTTACATCAGCAAGTTCTATTTGAAAGCATCCTCTGTTAGTAATGCGAGCAACCGTTTTCCAGGTGGAGAAGGCCCACTTCTTAAAATGGCCTTTGAGGGCAATAAGGGAAACAAAATAGCTGTATCAGACCTATTGAAAAATAATGAATTTATTTCTTTATTTTTCTTGCGTGTGAACTTACACACACACACACAAAGCCAATTGTCTTTTCTTTTGGTTCCCCAAATTTTAGTAGCAGAGTCCAAGAACTGGAAAAAAAAGTAAGGCAATATGTAACTTAATGGAAACAAGTTGTCCATATCATTATATACATAACAATGTGAAATCATAGCTGACAGTACTTTATTTGGTGTTGGTCTTCATTTGCACTGAGTTCTTCCCAAGAACTGATCTTAATGTATTGGCGTAGTGGTTCCATATGTGTGAATTCAAGCAGAGTGGCCTTCTGTAATTGACAGGTGGAAATTATAGTCGGATTATTTAATGTTACGTTTATAGATATAAATTAAATATTGAATGTAGGCAGTGAGAACCGAGTTCAATCCAATTTGCTGAATCAATTCAAAGTTCTTGAATTTATTTTAAAAACTTGAACATATGCATCAGGTCAACTTATATGAAAATCTGATTCAGCTCTAGCAATCAATTTGATTTGCTTCCACATATTACACTGATGAAAATAATCCAATCTAACTGATGCAGTAGAGATTTGCATAGCACTACCAAGTGATACCTCGCCCCCTTCTTTTTCTTTGTTAGGATGTATTTAATATTTTGGCAGGGCATCAGCAGGCTATCACACCACCATTGCTTTAAGTATATCTTCCTCATCCACCTTTTTGGAAAATGTCTTCCATAGTTATTTTTGGTTCTGAGAAAACCCTGAGAAGAAGGGTCTGGGGGAATTTAAGCTTCTTATTAAAAAGACAGTAGAAACACAGAAGCTTTTTCTCTCTGTGTGTTGAACTAAACAAATCTTAGAGGAGCTATATTTTTTTGAAATGGATTTCTTGTAGTGTTAAGTTTGAAGGTTTAAGTGTGCGTTGGTTCTCAGTTTAATTGTCATACAGGGATAGAGAGATATAAGGAAGGTACCAAAGGAATCTTATACTGTTCTAAAAATTCTGGATGTGAAAAGATCTATCTTTTAAAATTCTTTTAAAAATAATTCTTTGGACGTGAACTGGGAAGTAACAAGTTCTCTTTGAAAAGAATTCCATGGTGTGAGAGCTTTCCTCTTCATTAGACATAATACTAGACTCTTTTACAACTTTTGTTAGAAGCATCCATAAGAAATAATATCTAAAATTCCCTTTTATATGTGCATTTTTTTACATTTTTTTTAATTGTACCAGGTGTTAGCTAACATGGATTGTACTATACTGACCCTTGGAGAAGTGTCTGATTGAAAACTACAGTGGAACCTCACAAGACGAGACTGATCCATTCCTGAAGAACGCTCTTAGTCCGAAATGCTCTTAAACTGAAATGAGGTTTCCTGTAGGAAACAATGGAAAGTTGGATAATCTGTTCCATGCCCCCAAAAATATTCATAAAAAAAATCATTTTCATTGGAATTTTATGCAGAAACAATTGTCCCTGACATCTGAAACAAGTAACCATGATTAACACACAATATAAAGCAGAAATAGGACAAATTAACCAGCACTTATGGATCTGCTTCAAGGAAGGCTCTGGCCTCAGCTGCTGCTCGGCCAGCTGCTCTCTGGCTCTCCCTGCTTGCTCAGAGGATCCACTGCTGCCACCGCTTGAGGCAAAAGGGCCTTTTCCCTCTTCTCACAGGACAGTACACGGACAGTAATGGAGTAAACCATGTTTACTGGCAGTGTTGGCAGAACTCTCATGCAGTTGCTGCCTGAAAGGGAAATACAGAGCATGCTGACTGATGATGCGTAAGCTATTGCACAAAGCTTGCTTGTCTTGCGAGTCGCTGCTCATGTGCTCGTCAGCCGAAAGTCTTTTGTTAAAAAATTTGCTCATCTTGCGAAAATCTTTACTTGTGAGATGCTCGTCTTGCGAGGTTCCACTGTAAATGCATTTTGTTATAAGATGGATTCTTGTGCAAATCTGAAAATATACTGGTAGAACTTTATTGAGAGACTGTACATTTCAATTATCTATCTCTATGTTTGTGAGGATCTGTATATATGAAATTACAGACTACTTCCTGCTAAAAATGCTGCTATAATATACTTCCAATTTAAGAATGTATTGAATATGTGCCCTTCTGTCAGCCCTTTAAGGAAAGCCAGGAAACCATTATCAGAAAACTAAAATGATGGCATTTGCCAAAAGGCTCAAGAGTCATTCTCGAACAATAGGTGGTCAGAAGATTCAGGAGGTCTTCTGTTTCAAATACCTGGGAATAATCCTTCATTCTGCTGGCATTAGGAAAACCCATGATGACAACATTGCTGAAAATGCAGAGAAACTCATCTTCCAGTCTTAAATTCCTTAACACAAAAAGTGACTAGAAACAATGGAGCCTAGAGAGTGGGTGACCATACTTAATTATTGCTCAAATTATCTCTTTCCCCCCTTGGCCTTGCCCCACAAACTGTGCGTGATAATTTACAGTCCACATGGAAACAGGCAGTGATAACTAAAATATCATCCTTGGGTTTTCTCCAACTTTTCTTCTCAGCAAGGGATGTGATCAGACCAAAGCACTAATTAAACAGCATGTGGCAGATACAGAGCATCAATTGGTTCTGATCAGGTCCCAACCTTTTTTGCCTGTGAACCCAGCAGGTATTCTGCCTCCCTTATGGCATATCGAAATAATCTTGAAATCCCAGAGAGACTAAACACCGGAGAGTCTTTACTCTGGCTCTGTGTCATGCCCTCCTCTCTGCTGTCCTTGAAAGGCAATGCAGGAAGATTCCCAATCCAAAGAGACAATGCCCCAGTAACTCAAGGCATACAGAAACAATAGAGCTTGTGCTTTTCCACTGCCTTTATTACAGAGATATTTCTATTAGTGTTATCTTGCCATTATTGCATAAATACCTAAGGCACACAGGACAATTCTACATCTCCCTACTGCATTTACATACCAGTCCCATTACAATGTATAACGTTGCCAAGTTCTGTGCAGCAGTGCTTAAAATATGTCAGAGAATGACTTGTGCCAAAATCTGGTCCATTTAGTTCATCATACTAAAGTGCTCTGCAATTTGATAGATATACTGTAATCTGCCACATATAACTTTTTTTGCTCTCCTACATCCCTACTATGAGATTACATATACATACAATGCTCACACACATGGATATTTAAATATTTTTATAATTTTAGATTCTGATATAATTTCATGTTTTTTAATTATCTGTAACCCATCATCCTTATGCTGGTCTATCATTGTAATAAAGATTTGATTTGACTCCATAAGAAATAGTGAAACACAATTGATAACAAAATCTGCATTCTGACAAAATCTTGAAAGCTTGATAGCATTTCCCCTCTTTCCTTATAATACCAGACAATCTCACCAGAGTCAGTTAAGTTTATTTCAAATAGGTAAAGGTTTCCTCTGCCAGTTCTGGCCAACCCTAGAGGGTACTGCTCATCTCTAATTCACAGTCAATGGATCCAGCATTTATCCAAAGATGCTTCTGTGGTCTTATGATTGGAATGACTATACATCAAGGGGCACAAAACACTGTTACCTTTCCCACTGGATTAGATGGTATCTATCTACCTACATGCATTTTTACGTGCTTAAATTTCAAATTGCTAGATTGGCAGGAGCTGGAGCAAATAATGGGAGCTCATCCTGTTATATATCAGCACTTGAGTCTCGAACTGCTGAGCTGCAGACCTTCCAGCCGATAAGCCCAGCATCTTAACTGCTTGGCCACTGTGCCCCAATTATTTGTTGTATTTATGTAGTAAATATTAAATAATATTTTAATAATAAAGTAAATAAATATGTAATAAAATAATAAATGAAAAATGTAATAAATAACATTATTTATTTTGAATACACTCAAAATAAGCTCCTTTCCTGAGCTTAAGTCATGTTTTCTAACTGTCTCATTCTTCTGAGAGATTGTTTCTGTACCATCCAGACATGTTCTCTTGGGTGTGTCATTTACTTTCCTAGAATGGTATGTTTAAAGCTATGTTTTACCAACTTAAGTAAACTAAGTGTAAAAGGAAAAAGGTGCTGATGCAAGTTAGAACTGCTGAGATAATATTGAAAATTTGTGTATATCTCATGCTTCTCTTTTTTTCTGCTAAAATAATTGTGGGGAAAAAAGAGCTCTCCCATAAACTTTGTCTGCATCCTCCCTGAAGAATCTTAAAGTAACATTATATTATTTTCTTGTATTTCAATTAAGTGGTGCTTATACTAATATTCATTTATCCTAATGGAAGCTCCAGCATCACAATTTTTTTTAATAAAAGTGGATTGTCAGCAAAATAAAGTACAACATACAATTAAAAACAAAACAATAAGACAATAACAAAATACAATATAACAAATGACAATGACAAAATTTAAAATATGAATACACAAACACACCGAAAAAAAGAAAAAATATATACAAAAAGCCAGTCCCCCATCACTCCCAACCCAACTCCAGATGAATATCTATTGATAAGTCAGTACAAAAAGAAAGAAATATGTTCCTCTCGCTCAATCTAATCAATATAATAAAAATTGTATACTATAATTAACATTTATTTTCTATCACTATATATCTATATTTTAATTATCCTAATTTTCAGTCTAAATATTTCATCTAAACTTATCCCAAAATCAAGTTCACCTATGAAGATTCCTTTATTCTAATGCATCAGCAGGAAGTTCCAGAATGACTTCTAAACAGTAAGAAACTTCTTTAAATTGTCTTCCCTCAGAAGTATAAACATATTTCAGTTCTTCCTGTTTCATTCTTACTGAAAGCTTCACATGGGATAAAGCACAACAGAAACTTCTGCAGCAGAGTCTAAGATATAGTAAACATCTATACACAGTCCACAGTCCATTAAGAACTCACATTTTAAAACAGTCCTTAAACACTGAATTAATACATTTAAATGACCAAAGGGGGAAAAATGAATAATAATAATAAAAAAAAAAACTAAGACCAGGTTGGCATCACGAGAAAAAAAAGGCAAGAGTTGGACTGCAAACTCGTCCTGTCTCTCCAATTGACAGACACCCAGTTTAGGAGGCTCTTGTTTCTTCTCAACTAGGCAATTGCAGTTGACCCCAAGATCATATGGGGTGATTTCCAAGAACCCTTCTTTTCATCCAAAGTTCACCTATGAAAGTTCACTTTCATCTAAAGTTCACTAGCTTTAGGCACCAGTCTAGCTCAGTTTACCAGCTGCCTTTCAGCTCAAGCTATATGCCTGAGTTGTTCATATTGCCATGCCTGGTGGGTATGTCTGCTCCAGCATCAAAGTTAATTATTTAGGAAATGGGTTGAATGCAATCTATAGGAAATGTTTCTAAGTAGTTTTAGGAATAACAAATTCCATGTACAAATAAGAGTGATGCATTATTTTTTTCTTTTGATTACATATCACAATACTCTTACTTTAATTGAACTTAAATATCCAGATATTTGTGCAGCTCCAAGACTGACTCATTTAGATCATGAACTTCTCAGTCTTTCCTAGCTAAGCTGTCAGCTATTTCAGATTAAGATAATGGGCAAGAAGACCCATCTAAAGCTGATTTTTCAAACTGTTACTGTTCATGGAACAGCTGATTTTCCCTTTGAAGGGTAGTTTGCCAAATTCTTCTATCCTATTCCTGAACTACACTTAAACCTATCACATTCTGAAGAGTTGGTTTGATTACTTGACTCTACAATGTGATACCCAGGAGCAACAAACAGGAGAGAAATTGACATGTTTTGCCAGTTTTCTTTCTCTCTTTGTCAACAGGTAACCTAGGATGAAAGATAATTGATGGAATGATTCCTTCCCCTACAATGGAAGCCTTTGGAAAAGCTTTGTCAGTTCAGTTTTTGAGCCTGGTGAAGTATAGCTCCCTTTGGTTGCCTAATTATCCTGTTCAGTCACCCTTTGATATTTCATATTGGACTATTCTTTCTTAATTCTGTATCATTTTGTTGTTCTTTTTGTTATTAAACAACCAAACCCAAAGAACACCAATTATTCCACAGTTCAATCCTGAGTTACTTATATTCTCTATTATTTTCTTTTTGTTGTATGCTACCCAGAGTCACATTACTTGAGTTTACATCAAAATAAGTAAATAACTAAATAGTGATAATTATTTATTTTCCATTTGTATGTAATTAAATTGGGTGTTTCTGTAGGAAACAATGGTCAAAAATTAAAATAATTGTGATTATTTCCAAGCTATCTTTAAGGGATTGGATGGTGGAAACAGTGACATGGAAAGGTGCATCACTAAACTGTAAAAGAAATAGTACTTTGGGAGATTAAAACTCTAAATGGCAAAAAAGATAGAAAAATAATCCTTTCATCATCTGTTACCAACATACTCCAAGTTTACTAGACTCTCTTCTTTCAGTAATACTCAGAAGAAATTGTATGAATGATGTAACATGTTTAAAATAAATAAATAATAATCTTTGCAGATTATTGTTTTTCTGAATAATCAGGCTATTTTATTTGTACTTGGAGAAAACACTTGGTATTGTATAGTTCAGAACTATGCTGCAATGCATAAACTATAAAATTAATAAATGATCCTGTTGACCATAATTTACTACAATTACTTTGTGATGATAGAAAAGTGGAGAACACAATTAATCATTCTGTTAAAAACTAAAAACATTTTGAGTATTTCCTGCTTATCAAAAGGGAGACAAAAATACAAAGAGGTGAGTTCTCTGCATGAGAAATTGGTCCATCCTACATTTTTATATAGAAAAGATAAACAAATACTCTATTTGCTTAACAAAATTAGGGTGTACAAACTAAAGTCAGGTTAAATCAAACTTATATGTATTAGAAGTATAGATATATATGAGATACAATTCCAGAATATTCATCTATTCATGAGGACCGTGATCCAAAAAGAAACCTGAAGAAGCCTCAGAAAACAAAATTTATATTACCTATATATTGGTTTTGCTGCTACTGAAGGATGAAAACAAAATCCTGATCTAAAATAACGATAGTATCTCTACACTTTTGGCTTTGCAGTCTTCAATAATCAGAAAAGGAGTTTCGTAGAATTGAAATAAATTACCATAACTTCCCTACGTTTAAAAATGGGATTTTTCTCAGATATATCTTTCCATCCTTAAGTGCTTATTTATTTTTTCTTAACCATTTGTGGATTTCATCTGGTATGGTGCTAATTCAGTGCAAGGAACAACAATGCAATTTGTTTTGTAACCTCCACTGAGATGGAAATAGTCACTGTTTGTTTCAGCTGAATTTATTTATAGAATATTCAATTTTCCATTCCAGCATCTATGTATTCAAAACAACATGCTACCTAAAATGGATAATAATAAAATCACACATTAAAAGAATAGCAGAAGACACAGGTTTCTTTCAGCCTCAGAGAATAAGTATCACTCTGCCTGCTGTGCAACTCCACAGAATTGCTCATATTCAGATAGAATAGAATGAAGTGTGTGTCCATGTATCTTTTATTCTCCATTCATTTCAAAGTTATCTTATAAGATACCCTTATACAAAGTACATGGTATAATTAGGATGGCAAGGTTAGCAAAATGTAAACTACAGTTGCCAAACTAATCTTTTTAGGAATGTTGAAGCCAAATTACATGATCCTCACTGACAAATATGAATTCTCTTTAGAAAGAGTGCAATGCATTCAGAGCATGTCACTTTCAATATTCTTGGGAAACTTCATCTTGTTGGGCTTTAATCTGAGACATGCCACCACTGCACTGAAGGGATCATGAGACAAAATGATACAAGCATCTATGTGCTTTGTAATTGTTCTGCCACACTTGCCCTCCCCCCAGTCACCCCATATAGCCAACTTACCGAGTCCAGACAGCTGCCCAAGACCTGTATACTCAGAAATAAATAATACCAACTAATGATTGTTGCAGTGTCAATAAATCTCATGAAGAACAATCAATCATTTGCAATATATGCTTCTTAATAAAATGTGCTCTCTAAGTGCTCTCTAAGCTTGGTTGTTTTCTTGAAGACATATGATTGCCAAACTAGTGCTAATAATGTTATCTAGTTTGGTAATGAAATATCTGCAAGAAAACAATCCAGCTCAGACAATACTTAGAACTTCACAGTTCAACCTTGAGCTACAAATATCTTCTTTTACCAGTAATATACTGTTGTATTGCATATTTCTTGTGACAGGCATTGATTCTTGTACTCTGTAAAATACCTTGTGTGCGAGAATGTGCATAAACAGAGAAATAAGGAATGAATACTTCTGAAAATAATTTGAAATATCTTTATATAAATTCAAACATGTAAATCTAGAAGAAAATAATATAGGGTGAATTAGAATTTCTTATGAGCAAATGGTCTGAATATGGTGCTTATTTGTTTTTCCAAGGAAATTCTCTTTTTGAGTGTATCAGAGCTGCCAGTTAAAAATATTCAATTATTTGTTTTTATCAGCAATCTTATATTGTGCTTGATTATTTTTCAGTAGAACAGTAAGGAATATGCATTTAATTTAATCCAAAATTTAATTTAATTTAAATCCAAAATATATTCACATATATGAGGAAGCGAGGCATATATTATTGTACAGTACTTAAGCCAAATGAATGATTTTTGTAGCTCACCTTTTGAATGATATTGAGCCCATTTCCTTTTTCAAAATGTAACATTCTCTTTCTATATAGCAAAATTATAATTTTATGAATTATCCTTCGCTCATATAATAGGTCTCTAAAATTTGTTTGTTGGAATATATTGTCTTATGTGTGGTTGTTTCTGTGTGTATCTGTATATAGAAGTAAAAGGTTCACATTTTGATTATTGTCATTGGTGCTACACTTGTAGATTGTAATGATTAACAGTACTAACAAAAAATATGAATGTGTATCCAAAGCAAAATACATTTGTCATTAAGATCCAAATGTTTGAAAACTTTCAACTCACATGATCTAATCTCTAAAGATTACTCTTTAAACATACACAAACACAGAGAGATATACACATATTTTATTTCTTGTCCATTTGCTAATCGCTTTAGAAACACTAAATATATGAATACTGGTTTTCCACTGTAGCTTCTAAGTTTGATGGAGAATTTAAAAGGCAAATAGCTGCTATCATTAACATTATGTTTAGTGAAGTAAAACTGTGTCCTTTTGGTTATCCCATCATTTTAATGAAGTTCTAGTTTATTTAGAACCTTTCCTGTACAGCTTGTCCTGAAATCCCAACCCTCCATCATTTTCAGCTGATGCTGCAATAAATATCTTCATAGAATGACACATATTGTACACTTACAAATATGATGCTGTCCTAGAAGGGATAAAATTTGCACTAGGTGAAATGGAACAACATAGATGGATATCTCATTAAAAATGTATTGGATGAAAGATCTCATCTCATGTGTTCATTCTGAAAGCAAAAGGAGGGTGATATTAAAAGACAATTTAAAACAATTTTAAGGCTATTAGAGATGGAAAACATTTTGTGAATTTGTCCCTGAATGAGGATTGTCTTGTGAGCCACTCAAAATAATTCACAGTGAGCAGGTACATTTAAAAATAACTGATTTTGGGACCAGTCAGCAAGAAAAGAGAATAATTTCAGAAGTTGAAGTCAGTCAAAGGAAAATGTCAAGTTGGGTGGCCAAGTTCTCCAGAAGATAAGAGAAGATAAGTCCATCACAAGCCCATCATAATAAGGTAAGGTTTTTGAGGACAATTGTACACAATAATCCCTGGCCATTGTTTTTCAGAGTTACTTTCCTTGTGGCTATGAGAAAGTCATATCTTTCCCATAGTCTGACAAAGCCATCCCTCTCACATTATTGTCGAGCCACAGGTAGCAAGAGAAATTAGAAGAGAAGAAGAGGCAATCAGTATCTAACCATGAAAAAACCCTGCCTTCTCTCATTGATGGGAGATGAGAGGGGAAATAAATGGGGAAGAATAGTTTATTTAATTTCACACCTTAATCACATGAAAAATTAATCATAGAAGGTTCACAGCTTCTCACTACTCTTTTGTACACATGCATGGAAAAGAAGTGGCAGGGAACATGATGTGACAGCCTGCATTCATCTATGGCTTCCTGCTGGCAGTTCATATATCCAAACAAAAACCTAAACAAATGCTTGATGCTGGCTTGCTGGTTGGTTTAAACTGAGAGTAGAGAATATTTTTTGAACTAAAATGGACAGGAATAGGTGAATTTAATTCAGATGACCACTACATCTAC